>CM061142.1:700142370-700402805 GCA_030789695.1 Scilla litardierei
GAGTCCACACCTATGGCTGGATAAGGGGTAGTGTTGTGAATGGATATTGCTGAGTTGGTCAGGATCACAGCTTATCTTATAGATAAGACCGTATCTATTGTATCTTATCTTTGTACGCTCCTCTTCTACTATAAATAAAGAGCTGGGGGTTCCTCCTCCAGACGATGATTCATAACACTAATCTATATATGCACATTTGAAAAATCTATTATTCACTATTTTTTGATGATCGGCATCGTTTATTTCAATATGAACTAAAGCCTCAGTGTACCAAATATCTTAGGAACCTAAAGTATTTTACTTGTTTATCCACTTGTTGCAAATTTAACAGTTTGGTCATAATAGAACTTTTGCAACAAGTAGATGAATGAGCAAAGCAAAAAACATTAGATTCTCTTGGTATACTGGGGTTTAGGAGTATGAAGATCAAAATCGACAGCGTCAAACATTGAAAAAAATAATTGGAGTTGACTTTTAGATGAAGCATATGTGGCTTAGCCACAAATGTCATATGTTTCACATTATTCTACACACACACACACACGAGAATAATGGGAAACATATAATATATGTGGCTAAGTCGTACATGTCACCTTCTAAACCTCTATCTTTCCATATTTTTTGGAAGATTGGAACCGTTCATTTTGTTTTTCACATTTAAAACCCCTAAAATACCAAATATCAGGTGAACTCAGGTGAACTCAAAGGGGTTTTGCATGTTCATTCACCAGTCACAAAAGGATCTATTCATGAGATATTGCAAAAAGTTCTATTCATGCGAAACCGTTAAATTTGGGACAGGTCGATGAATGGGAAAACTCCTTGGATTTACCCAATCTTTGGTGGTACATGGTTTTAGAATATGAAGATCAAAATGAACGATGCTGATCGTCCAAAAAAATAATACATCGTGGATGATCAACATGCCAAAAATCAAGTGAATCCAACATTACTTGACCATTGATCAATTGTTATAAATGTAAATGTTTCAGAACAATAGAACTTTTTGTAGTGAGTGTATCGAGGTCAAATAACCGAGGATTTACCCATATTTGAGGTTTTGGGGTTTTAGAATGTGTACAACAACATAGAAATGAATTTTTTAAAAAGTAAGAGAGATACGATTTTTTATACTACCAACGTAGGAAAATTCTTGCATAGACAACACATACCAATTATCATGTGTTTTGTCTCTCTCTCTCTCTGTGTGTGTGTGTGTGTGTGTGTGTGTGTGTGGAGATGTATTCATGTGTGAAAATTTCATACAAAACCATAGTGCAAAACATATTATTTTTTGCAATATCTTTTTAAATTTTTTCCCGATGTTTAATCCATGCATATATATATTCCAATAAAAATATGTGCGAACCTTTGGGGGATTTGACCATTGATCAAGGCCTTACAAATTCAACGGAGTTTGAACAACAAAACTGTTGAGTATTGGACTTCTCCCTACTTGGTGTTAATGATGAGCAAACATAAATACTTATAACTGATCCCCTATTTGCAGTTAATCCATTGCCTAAGCATATCATGAAGATCCATTACCAATGGATGTCACTCAAAGATCAATGAAAGCATCAAAAGTGGATTGGATGATTAAAGATGGTGATTGAAGCTCCTAGAAGACTTCAAACTCATACTTTGGATAGAAGAGAGACTTCTACAAAATGTAATCTTTTTATTCTGTTCTAGTATGTAGCTTAGATAGAACTACGTTGGAGCACACAAATCTTCATTTCTGTCCTAGAAAATCATTTGATCAATTTTCATTAGACTCCAATTCATTTCTATTAAGCATGTGCATGTTATGATTTCAACAGGCAACTGCTGAACGATTTATAGTCGCCTGTCTCTAAACAGTCGACTGTGATTTGTTCTACAGTCACCAGTTATGCACATACTTAATCAGTTGATTTTTGGGCCTTTTAAGCTTTAACTCCTTTAGGCGATTGTTGTACATTTTACGGGCACCTGTCCAAGCTACAGTTGCCTGTGATTTGTTAATCAGTCGCATGTCTATCTTCAACCCAAAGATCACTTTCAATTTCATCTGGCCAGTCGACTGATGATGTATTGATAGTCGCCTTTCCAAGGCACATTCGACTGATAATGCTTCAACACTCTCCTATCCATGATTCCTCTACAGAATCTGCTCTCTGGTATGTTTAACATTTTAGTGCCAGTCGACTGATGTTGTATTTACAGTCGCCTGTCCAATGACACAGTCGACTGTCAGTGCTTCAACAGTCGTCTGTCTTTGAACTCTCTACAGACTCTGCGCTCTGGAAAGTTTCAGGTTTTAGTGACAGTCGACTGCTGTTGTTTTCACAGTCGCATGCCCATGGCACATGCGCCTGTGTGTTCCACATCAGTCGCCTGTCCTGTTATCCCAAAACTTTCTGAGATTTTCTCAGTTTACCCATATTGCAGCCAGTCCCCTGTAGAAGGATTTACAGGCGCCTGTCTTCTCTTCATCAGTTGACTGTCCACGTGGTAAGTAACCGTTTGAATTCTCACCTACTGTAACGACCACTTTTCGGTTGTGTATTTTAGCGCGTATGTCGTTTCGTTGGGTATTTTTGTGTTTGTCATTTATTATTTTTGTTTCGTAGCTCAGACACGTGACCGGACCCCATATTCACGATCCTCTCAGAGGCGCGATCGCCCCGGCATCTTCCTTTTAATTTTTGGATGTCGGGACACAAATTTGTAATAACATATTATTATTACTATCTTTATATATATATATATATATATATATATATATATATATATATATATATATATATATATGCTTACTGTTATTCAAAGCCAGTTTGGAAATTCAAACGTAACATAAGTTTTTTTTAAAAAAACAAACCCTAATTTAATAATCCAAGTGTGCTGGTCATTTTTTAAAGGAAATCAAATCTTTTTCTAAACTAACCTATCAATAAAATCAAACCTAATCCCACTAAAATCCAAACTTAACCCATGTATCCCTCTCTTCCCTCTAACTGTGCAACAAACCCCTCCCCTCTCTTCCACGTACAATCTCTCTCTCTCCACATCCTACTGCAACGTCCCACATGATCTCATCTCCCCTACTCTATATAACTGAAACCTAGGTATTAGATAACTACAGCAAAACTCCTGGGCCTCACTGTTTTTTTAAAAGAGAATTGCTACATACACCCCTATAAATAGGGGTGTGTGTAATGATTATGGCCAAAAAAAGGCAAAAACAAAGGAAAGATGCTTTGAAATGAAATGAAGATGGGAGACAATTCCCATTTTTGACACTCCATCATCACATACACCACTATCATAGGGGTGTATATAGTCTTCCTCTTTTTAAAAACTCAAGCAACCTCTATAATTTCACGTGCTACTCCATCTCCTAACAGCAGGCCTACCTCATCCTACTGCTGCCACTTCACACCTCCGGCCTCCCCTGCTAAGCCGCGCCCAGGCCGCTACTTTCTCCAGCCGCCTCCACCCTTCACCCGAACCCTAACGCCAAGCCACCACCTCTCGTCGACCGGTCCCCCGCCGTCGAGAACCCGACGGCCGAACCCTCAATCCCCAGGCACCACTCAAAACACCAGGCGCCGCGTCCAACACCCCACGTCGATCCACACCCAGAGCCCCTCGCTGCCCGGACGGCCACCATCCACCGTGCCACGTCATCGTCGTCGCGCCGGAGGTTGCCGTTGTTCCGCCACGTCAATACACACACTCGAGGCGCCATACACGTAAGTCAACTCTTACGTGCTTTTAAAACTTAACAGTCGGTTTTTAAACCAATAACTAACAGCTAACAGCTGAACCTTTAATCTTAGTATACAAGAATTTAGCTTATAACAGTGAGGTCTTAATTTTGCATGAGAGTCTTGAGAACTTACAGTGAAATGATTGTTGTGGGAACCATTTGTATTGCTTGAAAATGTCTATGTAATGATTGTTGTCGGCAATTATGTGTGTCATTGCTGGTTTTCTTTTTATTCAACATAGTTGCTGATATAATGGATGTTTAAGGAACATGAAAACCACTTGCACTCAAATGATACCATGATACATGCTTTTTGTCTAACAATAAGACCATGAAATAAGTTGTAGTTATAGTGGAAAGAAGAAAGAAAGTAAATAATCCATCCTCCTGGGAATATTTGGAACCAAAGGTTGCCTTTTCTTTGAACTAAACTTCAAAAGTCTTCAATAAAAATACAGTGACACATCCAATATGGCATATATTCAGTATTGAAGATTAGAAAGGAAATTTAGGAAACAACAATCACTAAACCATTATAATGGCACAAGATAGAAACCAACTGAGTTGAAACCCATGCTCAAGTTTAATAGCTCAGTGGAGCATCCATTGAGTACTCAAAACTCTAGTACTGTTCTGGCATCGAAAGGCGTGTGCTCAAGCAATTTCATCCATAGTACCATATGTTAGTGCATAAACAGTAACGTTAGTTAATAATATGATTTGAACATCCCTAGGGTAGAGAACCTAAATAAAGAGAATGAATTACTGATTAATTATTTTGGGACGAATCTGATTCAAACATATGTTTAATCAAAACAGAGAACCAGTCGTTTCATAACATAGCACTCGAAGAGACGAACCCACGACAACCGATATCGCCGGAATCAGGCAAGTGATACTTGCCAGTATTTGTTTAGGCCACGTTTAGGCCAATTTGTGTACTAGCGTAAAAAAGACTAGGCGATGAAATGATAGTCCCCTAGACGCCCTTACTAGATCTAGCTTGACAATGAAGCTAGATCCGACACCTTTACCATGCTATCATTTCATGCTGCCATGTCACGTTTACTTTCGATTAACTGTACGCACTCTTATCTGCATTTTTCCATGTCATTCATGCATCGAAATGTCATCATGATTGTGTAGCACACGCTACAATAAAATTGTTAACTATTGACGCTAGGCACCTGCTTTGCGGGCACAACCCTATGCCAATAACACTTCCTGGCTCGTGATCTAGAAGATGGGTGCCAGTCCATATACACGTGGAGGGGTAGGGTTAAACGGTCGCTTGAGCGTAGAAGTGATCCCGTACAACCACTTCAGCCAAAAGACAGAAACTCTGTGCACAAAGTGATAAATTAGTGAATTGTGAATCGTGAAATAGTGTAGTCGTAGTTTCTGCTACGACTTGCATGCTTGTTACCATCATGTCATTTTAAATTATTGCATTCCTTAACTGTCATGTCAATCATTGTGTAGAACTGCTAGTCGCTTTACTTTTATTTAAATCCTTGCACAAAAGTCCTCCATTTTCCTTTGGGAGACTTTTGCTGACATATGCCCTCTGCTCTTTGGGTGTCACATGTCAGGTCCTGAGTCAGAGTTAGTCGCAGAGGACGAGCAGTTCGCGGACGTAGAGTTCGAGGTTCCCGCAGAGGTTGAGTTTGAGGACACTGGTGACCAGTCCTAGACTCACTTGGAGTTTCCTTTTAGTTGTTGTTGCTTTCATTAGTTGTAGTTAGTTTTCGGTGCGTAGCACCTATCTCTCTGCTTTAGGTTTCGGCCATGCTTTAGGCCTTTTGTTCAGACTATGTAATTTGTGACTTTTCTGTGATGTTTGGAATATTTGTTGGATGTCTGGTGGATGTTTCTTGTCTGCTTTTATTTATCATTGTTGTTGTTTCATCGCAATGCAAGGACCTGCCATTTGTATCATACATGGACGCTTATCAGTCTGCAGCTTCACAGCTCCAAGTCTGAGCGGACCTCCTCACGTCTCGCCTTCCATACTTGGGAAGCGGGTGTGACAGGTTTTAGTGGTGGCCCATGCAGGTCCTCTTTGCATCTGCGAAATATCGGAACAACAATGATGATAACAACATCCACTTAAATATTCGGAACATTCAAGTCATGAATTGAGTCTAATCTGAACATTTCCTTCTAATCGGAACATTCAAGTCATGTTCACCCATTAGTCGAACATGCACGTTAGATTGGATCTTGTTTGCCAGAATAGGTTTTGATTGCTAGTTTATTGTTAGGGATTATTTTTGTTTGTGCTTGTCCCGCTCGGGTTCTCTTTGACTCCGGTGCATCCATGTGCATCTTATCCCGGAGTTTCGTGGACAAGCATTCTCTGTCGACTTCCCCTCTTTCCACGAGTTGGGATATCGCTACAGAGAATGGTGTGATCTCGGTATCTCTTGGTTGTCAATCTTGTCCCCTGGTTGTCCGTGGACTCGAGCTTTATGCCGATTTTATCGTCCACGACATTACCAATTATGATGCTGTTCTCGGGATGGATTGGCTTAGTTTCTTCTTTGCTACGATCGACTGCCGATGGAAGAAGGTGGTGTTTGAGATTCCTGGTCATCCGACCTTTGAGTTCAGTAGCGGTAGCAGTTCGCTTGGGCCTGTCAGATTTCGGGCTAAGCCAGTGATGAAGCTTGTGGCTATGCAGATGGAGGTGACTAGACCAGCTGTGGTGAGAGATTTCGATGATGTCTTCCCCGAGGAGATTTCTGGACTGCCACCCGATCGAGCTCTTGAGTTTTCGATTGATCTTATTCCGGGAGCGTAGCCCATTTCGAAAGCACCATATCGTATGGCTCTGGCAGAATTGGAGGAGCTACGTAAACAGCTGGATGAGCTTTTGCAGAAGAGTTATATCCATTCGAGTGTGTCTCCGTGGGGAGCACATGTTCTGCTGGTGAAGAAGAAGGATGGTTTGCATCGGATGTGCGTGGACTACAGAGAGTTGAATGCTGTCACCATCAAGAACAAGTGTCCGTTGCCGCAGATAGACGACATTTTTGATCAGCTTGGAGGATCGAGGGTATTCTCTAAACTGGATCTCAGGAGCGGATATCACCAGTTGAGGGTGAAGAAGGAAGATGTGCAGAAGACAGCGTTCAGGACGAAGTATGGACACTACGAGTTCGTGGTTATGCCTTTCGGTGTGACCAACGCACCCGTGGTTTTCATGAACCTTATGAACCTGATATTTTATGACTTCTTAGATAAGTTTGTCGTTATCTTTATTGACGACATCTTGATATATTCAAAGTCAGAGGAGGAGCATGCTGAGCAACTGAGGACAGTTCTGGAGATTTTGAGGAAGCATCGGTTGTATGCAAAGTATTCCAAGTGCGAGTTCTGGCTGGATAGAGTTGCCTTTCTTAGATACGTGGTGTCAGGAGATGGCATAGCCGTGTATCTAGAGAAGATCAAGGCTATCAGAGAATGGCCGACTCTGCAGACAGCGACTGAGATCAGGAGTTTTCTTGGGCTAGCAGGATATTATCGGAGCTTCATTAAGGATTTCTCCCGGATTGCCGAGCCGATGACTAGACTGACGAGGAAGGATATACCGTATGTTTGGTCCGATGCTTGTGAGGAGGATTTGTCTGTTCTGAAGGAGAGGTTGACGTCTGCATCTGTTTTAGCTGTGCTCGATCGGAGTGGAGGTTTCGAGATCTTTTGCGATGCCTCTGGCAAAGGTCTCGGATTTGTTTTGCATCAGCATGGACATGTGGTTGCGTCCGCTTCTCGGTAGCTTAAGGCTCATGAGAAGAATTATCCGACGCATGATTTGGAGGTTGCTGCAGTCGTATTTGCGCTCAAGATTTGGAGGCATTTCTTGCTGAGTGAGAAGGTGAAGATTTTCACTGATCACAAAAGCTTGAAATATATCTTTACGTAGAATGAGCTCAACAAGCGACAACGTCGATGGTTGGAGCTCATGGCGGATTATGAGATCGACTTGCAGTATCATCCTGGCAAGGTGAATGTGGTTCCTGATGCGTTGAGTAGACTTCCAGCGGTTATGATGTTGACTTCACAGTGGAGGTTGCAGCAGGATTTCTGTGGGTCAGGTATTGAGATTGTGCTTCCTAGAGAGGTTTTGTCGTTGATGTGTATGCAGATACAGTCGACGATTGTGGATCGGATCAAGGCAGGTCAGGCTGGAGATCCGAAACTGAAGAAGATCCGCGAGCAGGTAGAAGCCGGTCTGCGGACTGACTTTTTGATTCATGAGGATGGCTCGCTGAGGTATGGAGCCAGAGTTTGTGTGCCAGCTGGAGATATCAGAGAGGAGCTACTTGTTGAGGCACATAGCTCGCCGTATTCTGTGCATCCTGGTGGCACCAAGATGTACAATGACCTTTGCCTGAACTACTGGTGGCATGGCATGAAGCGGAGTGTGGCACGGAGCGTTGCCAAGTGTCTGGTATGTCAGCAGGTTAAGGCGGAGCAACAGCGCACTGCAGGGTTGCTACAACCGCTTCCGATTCTGGAGTGGAAGTGGCAACACATCAATATGGATTTCGTGACTGGACTACATCGGAGCCCAAAGCAGAATGACGCGATTTGGGTGATCGTAGATCGATTGACCAAATTTGCACACTTTATTCCCTTCCGAGTTGGACAGTCCACTGAGACGCTAGCAAGTAGATATATGGAGGTAATTATTTTACTCTCCGTTTTTATTTCCTTTCTCTAGTTCAGATAGTGATGTAACGTGAATCACGCAGGAGATCGTGCGACTTCACGGAGTCCCTGTGAGTATCGTGTCGGACAGAGACACGATAGTCACATCCCAGTTTTGGCAGAGTCTGCAGAAGAGTCTGGGTACGAGTCTGAGTTTCAGCACCGCGTACCACCCGCAGACGGATGGTCAATCAGAGAGGACGATTCTGATTTTGGAGGACATGCTGAGAGCGTGTATGTTGGACTTCAAGGGAACTTGGGAGGATCATTTTCAGCATGTGGAGTTTGCCTACAATAACAGCTACCAGGCTAGTATTGGCATGGCACCATTTGTCGCGCTTTATGGGAAGAAATGTCGATCGCCACTAAGCTGGGATGACATTGGAGACATGGAACTGTTAGGGCCAGAGATGATTGTGGAGGCTGTGGATGTTGTGAGGAACATCCGGGAGAAGCTGAGGATCGCTCAGGACCGTTTCAAGCATTGGGCAGATGCTAAACGGCGACCGTTGGAGTTTCAGCCTGGAGACCATGTTTTTCTCAAGATCTCTCTGAATCGAGGAGTTATTTGATTTGGAAAGAGAGGCAAGCTGAGTCCGAGGTATATTGGACCATTTGATGTCCTAGAGCGTGTTGGAGCTGTGGCTTACCGCTTGGCATTGCCGCCATCACTGGAGGGAGTTCACGACGTGTTTCACGTATCTCAGTTGCGTCGATACGTCAGTGATCTATCTCATGCTGTGGATTTCTCGGAGATCACGGTCTGACCGGACCTGACCTATGATCAGCAACCACTTGAGATTCTGGATCGACGGCAAAATCAGTTGATGAATAAGACCGTCAACCTCGTTAGAGTGCAGTGGCGTCATGGTTCACCTGGAGAGTCCACCTGGGAGCGTGAGGATGAGATGAGAGAGCGCTTCCCGCACTTATTTCTGGAGCCGTAGTTGATGTAGATTCCGAGGGCGGAATCTTTTCTTAAGGTGGGTAGGATGTAATGACCACTTTTCGGTCGTGTATTTTAGCGCGTATGTCATTTCGTTGGGTATTTTCATGTTTGGCCTTTATTATTTTTGTTTCGTAGCTCAGACACGTGACCGGACCCCATATTCACGATCCTCTCAGAGGCGCGATCGCCCCGGTATCTTCCTTTTAATTTTTGGATGTCGGGACACAAATTTGTAATATCCTATTATTATTACTATCTTAACACACACACACACACACACTGTTATTCAAAGCCAGTTTGGAAATTCAAACGTAACATAAGTTTTTTTTAAAAACAAACCCTAATTTAATAATCCAAGTGTGCTGGACATTTTTTAAAGGAAATCAAATCTTTTTTTAAACTAACCCATCAATAAAATCAAACCTAATCCCACTAAAATCCAAACTTAACCCATGTATCCCTCTCTTCCCTCTAACCGTGCAACAAACCCCTCCCCTCTCTTCCACGTACAATCTCTCTCTCCCCACATCCTAATGCAACGTCCTATATGATCTCATCTCCCCTACTCTATATAACTGAAACCTAGGTATTAGATAACTACAGCAAAACTCCTGGGCCTCACTGTTTTTTTAAAAACTCAAGCAACCTCTATAATTTCACGTGCTACTCCATCTCCTAACAGCAGGCCTACCTCATCCTACTGCAACATATTTTATACAAACCCATAGAGCCTCTACTACTGCCGCCACTTCACACCTCCGGCCTCCCCTGCTAAGCCGCGCCCAGGCCGCTACTTTCTCCAGCCGCCTCCACCCTTCACCCGAACCCTAACGCCAAGCCACCACCTCTCGTCGACCGGTCCCCCGTCGTCGAGAACCCGACGGCCGAACCCTCAATCCCCAGGCGCCACTCAAAACTCCAGGCGCCGCGTCCAACACCCCACGTCGATCCACGCCCAGAGCCCCTCGCTGCCCGGACGGCCACCAGCCACCGCGCCACGGCATCGTCGCCGTGCCGGAGGTTGCCGTCGTTCCGTCGCGTCAATACACACACTCGAGGCGCCATACACGTAAGTCGACTCTTACGTGCTTTTAAAACTTAACAGTCGGTTTTTAAACCAATAACTAACAGCTAACAGCTGAACCTTTAATCTTAGTATACAAGAATTTAGCTTATAACATTGAGGTCTTAATTTTGCATGAGAGTCTTGAGAACTTACAGTGAAATGATTGTTGTGGGAACCATTTGTATTGCTTGAAAATGTCTATGTAATGATTATTGTCGGCAATTATGTGTGTCACTGCTGGTTTTCTTTTTATTCAACATAGTTGCTGATATAATGGATGTTTCAGGAACATGAAAACCACTTGCATTCAAATGATACCATGATACATGCTTTTTGTCTAACAATAAGACCATGAAATAAGTTGTACTTATAGTGGAAAGAAGAAAGAAAGTAAATAATCCATCCTCCTGGGAATATTTGGAACCAAAGGTTGCCTTTTCTTTGAACTGAACTTCAAAAGTCTTCAATAAAAATACAGTGACACATCCAATATAGCATATATTCAGTATTGAAGATTAGAAAGGAAATTTAGGAAACAACAATCACTAAACCATTATAATGGCACAAGATAGAAACCAACTGAGTTGAAACCCATGCTCAAGTTTAATAGCTCAGTGGAGCATCCATTGAGTACTCAAAACTCTAGTACTGTCCTGGCATCGAAAGGCGTGTGCTCAAGCAATTTCATCCATAGTACCATATGTTAGTGCATAAACAGTAACATTAGTTAATAATATGATTTGAACATCCCTAGGGTAGAGAACCTAAATAAAGAGAATGAATTACTGATTAATTATTTTGGGACGAATCTGACTCAAACATGTGTTTAATCAAAACAGAGAACCAGCCGTTTCATAACATAGCGCTCGACGAGACGAACCCACGACAACCGATATCACCGGAATCAGGCAAGTGATACTTGCCAGTATTTGTTTAGGCCACGTTTAGGCCAATTTGTGTACTAGCGTAAAAGAGACTAGGCGATGAAATGATAGTCGCCTAGACACCCTTACTAGATCTAGCTTGACAATGAAGCTAGATCCGACACCTTTACCATGCTATCATTTCATGCTGCCATGTCACGTTTACTTTCGATTAACTGTACGCACTCTTATCTGCATTTTGCCATGTCATTCATGCATCGAAATGTCATCATGATTGTGTAGCACATGCTACAATAAAATTGTTAACTATTGAGGCTAGGCACCTGCTTTACGAGTACAACCCTATACCAATAACACTTCCTGGCTCGTGATCCAGAAGATGGGCGCCAGTCCATATACACATGGAGGGGTAGGGTTAAACGGTCGCTTGAGCGTAGAAGTGAGCCCGTACAGCCACTTCAGCCAAAAGACGGAAACTCTGTGTACAAAGTGATAAATTAGTGAATCGTGAATCGTGAGATAGTGTAGTCGTAGTTTCTGCTACGACTTGCATGCTTGTTACCATCATGTCATTTTAAATTATTGCATTCCTTAAATGTCATGTCATATCATTGTGTAGAACTGCTAGTCGCTTTACTTTTATTTAAATCCTTGCACAAAAGTCCTCCATTTTCCTTTGGGAGACTTTTGCTGACATATGCCCTCTGCTCTTTGGGTGTCACATGTCAGGTCCTGAGTCAGAGTTAGTCGCAGAGGACGAGCAGTTCGCGGACGTAGAGTTCGAGGTTCCCGCAGAGGTTGAGTTTGAGGACACTGGTGACCAGTCCTAGACTCACTTGGAGTTTCCTTTTAGTTGTTGTTGCTTTCATTAGTTGCAGTTAGTTGTCGGTGCGTAGCACCTATCTCTCTGCTTTATATTTCGGCCATGCTTTAGGCCTTTTGTTCAGACTATGTAATTTGTGACTTTTCTGTGATGTTTGGAATATTTGTTGGATGTCCGGTGGATATTTCTTGTCTGCTTTTATTTATCATTGTTGTTGTTTCGTCGCAATGCAAGGACGTGCCATTTGTATCATACATGGACGCTTATCAGTCTGCAGCTTCACAGCTCCAAGTCTGAGCGGACCTCCTCACGTCTCGCCTTCCATACTTGGGAAGCGGGGCGTGACACCTACCCTCTGACACAGTGCAGCAGTCGACTGTGTTTTGTTCAACAGTTGACTGTCGACTGTGTAAATTCTATCCGTTGGCTTTTTCTCCACGGATTTCAAAGGGGGTTTTGAGGATTCTGTTTGAGGGTTTTGGGGAACCTATAAAGAGGGCTTCTGCTGTTCCATTGAGGGGTTACTCATCTTTAATTGAAAACCATAAGCTTTCATCTTCAAGCTTCTCAAGCTCTCAAATCTAAAAGCCCTAGAATTCCAATCTTTTCTTCCCTTACTCTCCAACCTAGAATCAAAGTGATATCTTCTAGGCAATTGGTGGTGATAATAGAAATGGTTTTTCTCTCCTTCAATGGAGACCTCAACACACAACACACTTACTCCTTCAAGTTCTACTTCAAGGCTTATGTGATTGTTAGTGTAGCAATTTCAATATTTCATATATTTCGTTATTAGATTAACTCTCGGTTTGTGAGAGCGGTTTGCTTCCTCCCAAGTTGTAAGAGTCAAGGACATCGAGTGTATTTTGATTTCACTTGTAGGGTTGCTACAAGTGGGTTTAAAGGAAACCTCGAGTTAGGGTTCTAACTTGAGTATCCGGTGGTATCTGGATGGAAGGGACGTAGGATTACCGGGAACATGTCGGGAATTGACTTGGGTAATCCGAACCCTTGAAACATTCTTGTGTTAGCATTGTTTCATTTTAGGGTTTATTTACATTCCGTATTAATTGTTGGTTAGGAATTTAATTTGGTGTAACTATCGTTTTAAATTGCATAAACACTATTCGACCCCCTTCTAGTGTTTTTCTCATAGCCAGGGACCTTACAATTGGTATCAGAGCATTAGTTTATAGCTATGGCATCCAACAATAACAACGTTTCTCCACCGACTTCGTACAACAATCAGATCGTGATGGTACGTCTACCGTCTTCAAAGGACAATCAACGGTTCGTCTTCTGCGTTTCAATAGCACGAATTTCGGCTATTGGAAATGCCGGATGGAGACATTTCTTAGGAGTGCTTTTCTTTGGAGAGCCCTCCATAAGGAATACGTTGAACCCTCCGAAGAGGATTTTGAAAAATGGACACCCTTCGAGAAGTCCGCAGAAGTGAACAACGCCAAAGAAATGAACGCTCTTCATTGTGCATTGGATCCGGATGAGTTCAATAAGATATGCACATGTAAGAGTGCATATCAAATTGGAACCATCTCGTCATTACCCACGAGGAAACGAACAAGGTAAAGTTATCTAAATTATACATTGCAATACAAAAATTCGATATGTTTCATATGCAGGATAATGAGAGCATTGCAACGATGTACGGTTGTTTCACTGACATCACCAATGAACTTGAAGCACGTGGACAAGTCTACACCCAAGAAGAAAAGGTGTGGAAGATAATCATAGGAATGACCTCGAAATGGGAAAGAAGAGCAATCACCATTAAGGAGGTCAACGACATGAAGAACTACACTGTGGTAAATCTCATTGGTACTCTCATGTCTTATGAAGTAAGAATGGAAAACCGATTGAAGATAAGAGCAATGATGAACCCAACGGAGGCCAAGAAGAAGGCGTTAGCATTCAAGGCTACTTCTTCATCCTCTGATAGTGAAGAATCAAAGAACGAAATGGATTTGGAAGAAATGACGCAAATGGCAAAGAAGTTCCAACGCTTCTTTCACAAAGGTAAATTTCCTTCCAAGAATAAATTTGATTCTAATAATAATACTTCATCTCTTTGTTTTAAGTGTAACAAGCCGGGCCACATCAAGAAGGATTGCCCAATGCTTAGGAATAAGGAAAAGTGGAAAGCTCCAAAGTACCACAAGTCCGACAAATACAAGAAGGATAAGAAGAAAGGATTTGTTGGGACGTTCGATGATTCAAGCGGAGATTCCTCAAGGGTGAAAGTGCCCTATGTGTTTCATGGCCCGAGAAGATCCACCCTCCGATAAGAGTGATAATGACATCGATGAACCCGAGGTAACCATGGACAAACTTCGTATTGCTAATGAAGAATTATTTTCTAAGTATCAATCTCTCATGCTTAGATATACTTGTTTAAAGAAATCAAATGTTAGCAAGTCATTCATGCCATGCATTATCAACAATGACATCATTGTTGATACACTTACTCTTGAGAAAGCCAATTTGGTTTCTCAAAATGACATCTCGAGAAATGAGGTGAATTCCCTTAAATCTCAACTAGATCAAACGTATCCTAAGGATAGTATTGATCTAGCTTCACAAAACACACAATTGGGTATTGAAAATGATTCTCTTAAAACCCAAGTGCACAAGCTCAAAACACATGTGTCCACCTTGGCTACCAATATTTCTTCTCTTAAGGAGAAATATAAGCTCATGTCTTCCCAAGTTAATAGATTTAACAAAGGGAAAGAGAAATTGGATGAATTGCTTGCATACCAATTTTCGGCCACACATCGTGTTGGACTGGTTATGTGGAAGCAAATGCATCCAACTCTCGCACCTCCTATAGTGGTGTAACTATAGATTTTGTGAGGCCATCCTCCGGTGCATTCACAAGTGGTGTCAAAAACACTATTGGTAGCAAACCTACCAAGAAGGCCACCACTTCACAATCTCTTCCTTTTGTCAAGAAACCCATTAAGGGTGGAAACCAAAAGAGAGATCATGCATTTATGTACACTAACTCTCATCCACGTAGGAAATCTCTTACTTCACATGTGGACACTAATGACACTTTTTATGCTCCACACCCACGGACACGTGTAAACCCACACATGAGAAATACTCATACACGTGCCCCGACACATTCATATGCTCATACACATCATTCTTCCATGTATGCTCATCCACCTCATGTTATGTATGTTCAATATGTTGCATATAACATGCATGCTCCTAAGTTTGCATACAATCCATACATGTCTAATGCTTATCCACCTCCATCTTCATATGCTAGAACTCATGTTCTTAGGAAGCACGCACCACACAGAAATAAATCAAATGTGCATGCAACTAGGAAAATGACACCCAAAACATACATAATCTGGGGTCCTAAGAACACTAGCATAATTGATAGGAATGCTTATACTGACTCCTATTTTAATGATGTCATAAATAGTGGGAATTATGTTAGGAAGCGAAAGTCCACTTGGGCTTGGCTTCCAAAGGGCTAATCCCCTTGGACCCAACAAGGCTTGGGTACCATGAGCTTATGATATACTATGTAGATACCCAAGAAAAAGAAAGAGAGCAATAAAAGTCGTATTGGCTCTAAAAGGAAAGGATGGATACTCGATAATGGTTGCTCCAAACACATGACAGGAGATCCCACAATGCTCTCCAAAGCGATTAGCATCAAGGATGGTGCAATGGTCACCTTTGGAGGTAATCAAAAGGGAACCATCATTGGAGTAAGCAAAGTCAGTAACCCTTCCAACTCATTTATTAAAAATGTCTATTTAGTTAGTGGTTTATGTCATAACCTTATATCCATTAGTCAACTTTGTGACAAGGGTTACAAGATTAACTTTGAAGGGGGTGTGTGTAAAATTATAGATATTGATTCTCATATTTTATTTACCGGTATTAGGCATAAAACCATTTATTATTTAAGCTTGCCTAAAACCATAGAACATTACTTAGTTGCTAATACAAATGAACAACTATTATGGCATCGCCGTTTTGGTCATGTTCATTTTAATCACATATATAAATTAGCTAAGCATGATCTAGTAAAGGGGTTTTTCGAAAATTGTTTTTAGTAAGAAATTTTTTTATGATTCTTGTCAAAGAGGTAAACTAGGTAAATCATCTTTCAAACTTAAAGAAGGCATAACTTCTAAGAGGCCCCTAGAATTACTTCATCTAGATCTATTTGGGCCAACTAGAACCGCCTCTTTAGGTAATGCTCATTATGGATTAGTTGTCGTTGAAGACTTCTCTAGATTTACTTGGGTTTCATTTTTAACCAATAAGAATGAAGCTTATGAAGAGTTTACTATATTTGCAATGAAGATTCAAAATTTCTTCGAATCCACCATTATCACTATTCGTAGTGATCATGGAGGAGAATTTGAGAATGAATCTTTCACCAAGTTTTGTGATAACAATGAGATTACTCACAATTTTTCTTTTCCTCACGCACCACCACAAAATTGTGTTGTAGAGAGAAAGAATAGAACCCTAATAGAGTGTGTCCGTACCATGCTCCATGATAGTCATATTGGACTACAATTTTGGACGAAGGCAATGCACACGGCAAGTTATGTGCTTAATAGGATCCTAGTGAGACCCCGAACGAACAAAACTTGTTTTTAGCTATTTTATGATAAAAAGTCACAAGTTAAATATTTTCGTGTTTTTGGTTCAAAATGTTTTATAAAAAACACTTTTGGTAACTTAGATAAATTTGATCCAAGATCCGATGAAGGAATTTTTGTTGGATTTTCCACACGTAACAAAGCCTACCAGATATACAACAAAAACTCTTCAACGATCGAGGAATCACTACACATATCATTTTATGAAGATTTTGATATTCCTCATATTATTGTTGATAGTGTAGATGTTTTATGCGATTCCATTAGTAATGTTAAAATTATTGATTCTATTATTGATACTAACAATACTAATGAAATTGTTGAAGATGTTCCAAGTGATGCAGGAATTTCCAAAGCTTATCCAACCGTTCGTTATCACCCCCATGACCAAATTATTGGAGATATTGGTGTGGGTGTGCGAACAAGGTCACGAATTGATGAATTCTCTCGTTGTGCATTTGTATCTACCATTGAGCCAAAGAACATCTAAGAAGCATATGAAGATAGCTCATGGATAGTTGCAATGGAAGAAGAGTTCATGCAATTTGAGAGAAATGAAGTTTGGGAGCTCGTTCCTCTTCCAAGTGGTCACCAAGTGGTTGGGACCAAGTGGATTTTCAAGAACAAGACCGATGAGAATGAGGTCATCACAAGGAATAAAGCAAGGTTAGTAGCTTAAGGCTATCGGCAAGAGGAAGGTATTGATTATGAAGAATCTTTTGCCCCCGTAGCTATATTAGAAGCTATTAGATTGCTTTTATCTTTTGCATCCCATAAAAATTTTAAGTTATTTCAAATGGATGTTAAAAGTGCATTTTAAATGGCATTGTTAATGAAGAAGTTTATGCTTCTCAACCACTCGGTTTCATTCATGAAAAATTTCCAAACCATGTTTCAAACCTAAGAAAGCGTTATACGGGTTGAGACAAGCTCCTAGAGCTTGGTATGATCGACTCAAAACCTTTCTTTTGGATTTAGGTTTTAAAATAGGTGAAGTTGATTTAACTCTTTTCATTAAAGATTATGAAAATGACATCCTATTAATTCAAGTCTATATAGACGATATTATATTTGGTTCTACTAATTTTAATCTTTGCCAAGAATTTCATAAGTCTATGAAGGATGAATTCGAAATGAGCCATATGTGTGAGCTCAACTACTTCCTTGGACTACAAATTCGACAAATGAAGGATGAAACTTTCATACATCAAACAAAGTACACATGGAAGCTTATCAAGCGATTCGGTATGGAATTGTCTTCAAGCAAAAGGACTCCCATGAGTACGACAACCCGTCTACACAAGGATGAGAACGGGAAAGATGTAGACATTCGTCTATATCGAGGTATGATCAGTAGCTTACTTTACTTAACCGCTAGTAGGCCCGATATTATGTTGTCTGTATGCCTTTGTGCTAGATATCAAGCTAGACCTAAAGAGTCACACTTGATTTCGATTAAACGAATTTTTCGTTACCTCAATCATTCACTAGATTATGGGTTACTTTACCCTAAGTCTAGCATATATGAGTTAATCTCATATGGTGATGCCGACTTTGTCGGATGCAAAGCCGATAGGAAAAGTACTAGTGGCACTTGCCATTTTCTATGTAATTCCCTAGTTTCTTGGTTTTACAAGAAACAGAACTCGGTATCATTGTCCACGACTGAAGCGGAATATATTGCCGCGGGTCTTACATATGCACAAGCTCTTTGGATGAGACACACACTTAAAGACTAGGAGTAAATTGTGATACTTGACCTATCATGGTTGATGACCAAAGTGTAAGTTGTCTTTCCAAGATCCGATACATCACTCCCGTACCAAACACATAGATGTGAGACACCACTTTATTAATGATCATGTAGCTAAGAAGGACATCATCTTAGAGTACATTGAAACCCAAAAACAAATCGCCGACATCTTCACTAAACCTCTTAAAGAAGATTCATTTGTGAGGTTGCGTGGAGAATTAGGGATTATGGGTGAATCTGAATGGTAAGAGTTCATACTTTCATGTTATATCATGCTTGAATTCATATCATCATTTTACTTCTCTTGCTTTTATAAACTATATGTTTTACATATATTTGTTTTAAGAGATGTATGTGAGATTTTGATGATTTCAATTGTTTGGATTAATTTACGAGATTTGTATGTTAATTTATAATATTTTGATATTGATTTCTTGATTTGAATTGTGTTAAAGTATAGGTCCTAGGGTGAGTTGTCTCAATCCTCTGGATTTTAACCTCACTGTCATTTTTGGACCAGGACGGACGACTGTCACATTTCTTCGATAGTCGCCTGTCCAAACTCAATTTTTCTTCTGAAGATTGAATTTTTTGCACGGGCGACTGATGGACAATTTCCAGTCGACTGTCTCTGCGACAGTTGACTGCAAGTTGGACATCAGGTGCATGTCCAAATCTTGAGATGTCTCTGTTTTATCATCATATTTTTTGATTCTCTATCATGTGTAAGTTACAGTCGATTGTCTCTTCGACATGCGACTGTGAATTACTCTTCAGTCGACTGTATGTCAACCCAAGCTGATCTCATCCTATCCACCAGTTGACAGACGATTGTTCATCAGTCGAATGTCAACTTCTGTGGCAGTCCGTTAACTCGATCTGAGCCGTCGATCTATCGATCCAATGGCCCAGAATCTTTTGACCCCATCTTATAATATCGAGGGCGTTGATCATTTCAGTTAATTCTTTCTCATCCGACTCGACTTCCCTCGTCTCCCTCCTTTGAATTCCAGCCGTTCACGTCGATTTCTTCGTCGATTCGAAGCTCCAGTCTTCGATCTCTCCTCCCAATCTTCTGATTACAAGTTCGATTGCCTCCTTCTCTATCGATCGTCGTGGATTAGCTATCATTTTCGTTTGTCGATTCGTTTGTGCGTTCTTTCGTATCTTTTGATTCGTGCAATGGCTCCCAAGACCAAAGGGAAGGCTGTTGTTCCTAGACGACCTAGAAAACATATGCCTAGTACTGCCAAATCCAAGATACCCCATAGAGCCCACACTAAGCATGCAGAACCTCCCTCTGATGTTACGGCTTCGTCTGCCTCTGCTTCCGACTCCACTTCTTCTTCCACCAAAGAAGAAGCCTACGTTGAGCCTCTTCCGAAGCGTCAGCGTGGACCCATTGGTGTTCGCATCAATGAGCCTACCAATGAGACTGAGTCTACTCGAGTGGCTACAGACACTGATCGCCCCGAAATGTAACCCAAGAGCACAACCAAAAACTTGATCGGCCCCGGATACACACACGGAGAACGATTGTAGTTTTACGGCAAGCGCACGGCAAAGTGGCGAGCGGGTATCGAACACGAGGAGGTGGTGTTGGCTCCAATCTATCCTAGGTTGGTTTGACTACGAATGTTTTATTGGTGGAGATGGCTATGGTATGATGTAATGGCA
This sequence comes from Scilla litardierei, assembly GCA_030789695.1. Lineage (NCBI taxonomy): Eukaryota > Viridiplantae > Streptophyta > Magnoliopsida > Asparagales > Asparagaceae > Scilla > Scilla litardierei. The sequence continues at coordinate 700,162,648 of CM061142.1, forward strand.
ATGGTGATGGATGTCGGTGTCGGAGATAGAGAAATCGGTCAAATGTCGATTCAAATACAATTTAATAAAAGTGTTTAGGGCTAGGGAATCCCCACTACGGACCGTCATGCATCATTGTGAATAGTGAATCTCAATATTACTAGACTTGCGTTGAGGTGAACTAGTCGTAACTGAATATAGAACCAAGCTCACGCTCTCGCGCTATTGCCGGTCTATAGCAACCTAGATTAGGGCCCAATCTCTTGCAAACCCTAACCTAAGCCACTAGAATGAAGATCGACATCATCGTCCAATCGCTCCTCGAGCCCACTCTCGTGCAAACTCGAGTTACGATCTAGGTTGTGATAGTTCGTATTCGTCCAATCTCTTGCAAACGAATATAGGTATAGATTTATAATAAAAATCCTAGATTTGGTCCAATCTCTTGCAAACCAAGTCTAGAGAATCTCGATTATAAACCTAAATCGAATATCTAGGCCTTCCCATCGATTAGAATCCAATCTCTTGCAAACCCCAAATCGATGGAAATCCCTAGCTATCCGTAATAAATCGATCACAACCTAACCTCCTAGCAATTCTAGCAATTTAGAAATTAATTCATCACAAATCTGAAATTAGATCCATAGTGTCATCCCCAAACCCTAGCACAACAAATCTACTCAAGCATAGCAATAACAATATGAGAATCAATAAAAATCATTGCTTGCATACAAAAAGATAGAAAAACAAAGATTCAAATAATAAGAACAAAATACTTAGCTTGATGAAGATCTTCAATCCAAATACAAGCTTTTTGATCCAAGAGGGGGCCTAGGGCATGGCCTAACCACTAAAATAATCCCTAAGAAAACATGTAGGAACCTCCCCTAATGGTGGCTACAAAACCCTTATATAGCATCCCAAAACCCTAGCAAAAAATCCTAGAAAACCCCCCAAATTCGTGCCCAAAAACAACCCAAACCGCAACTTAAAATCTGGGCCCAGGCCGCACTCGGCCGAGTGGAACATGTGACCCGGCCGAGTGGAAATTCCAGCACTGCAGCATCAACTTGCAGAAATTCCCCAGATTTAATCCGACCTCCGATTTGCGCGTTCTTGGCAGCGTTGGAATCGTCATGAAGTCTACTATCATAAAAAAATATGAGAAAAATACTTTGATTGCTGGAATGATAGCAGATTTCAAAAGAGTGGGAGGCTGTCTGAAAATCTGGGCGCTGCGTGTCCTCGGCATCACTCGGCCGAGTGGACTTCTCTACTCGAGTGGGCATCTCTACTCGGCCGAGTGACAGACCCTGTAAAATTCCAGTAAGTCGGGGGTCTTGGGGGGTCTGTCTTCAGAGATGACTCGGCCGAGTGGCTTTACTCACTCGGCCGAGGGGCATTCGGTACTCGGCCGAGTCGGAACTCGGGAGCTGACTGACGGATTACAGTAACTTCGGGATTTTCGCTTGCCGTCATCGTGATGCCACTCAGGCGAGCGGTGTCTCTGTGCTCGGCCGAATGGTCTGGCGATGCTCGGCCGAGTGCACGCTGATATTCAATCTGCTGCGTGTCCGATCTGGCCGGCCGAGCGGGCTTCTTTGCTCGGCCGAGTGACTCCTTCACTCGGCCGAGTGGCATGCTGAAAATGCCCAATCTTCATCATTTCGCTTCCTCGTCGCTCCTACGATGTTCTTTCTTCTTCCACTCGTCTTCTATCGCTGATAGGTCCTCAATAAGTCCATGAGCGATGCTCCGTTACGCGTGCAAGTCCTTTAAGCTCATTTTTGCTCCCAATTGCTCATATTTCCTGAAATCCGACAAAAACAAGAAATGGTGAAAAGTAACACAATATCATCGAATAATTGTGAAAATCGCAATATGAGCAACCGAAATGGCATGTAAATATGCAGAAAAAAGGTGTAAAATATGGTGTGATCAAAATCCCCTAAGCTTACCTCTTACTCGTCCTCGAGGAAGATAAGTAGAGAGACGAACTCGGGAGATGAAAATAAAGAAAATGAAATGAAAAAAGAAAGAACACGAGGTGGAAGGGGTCGCTAGATTCTTCTCTCATATCTCAAGCCATAAGCTACACATCACGATAACTTGGAAAATACAAATCACATGCTATAAGGATTTCATATCTTACATAAACATGGTACTTGCAAGATTTTAAGAACAACAAAAGGGATTCTCTAAATTCATACAATCAATTCATATCCACGTCACACATTTCATAGGATTTAATATACAAATGTTGGCGATGCACTTTTCAATCAAGAGTTATAACTGAAGCATATAAGAATCACACCAAGCATGCAATAGAGAATGGAATAAGAGACATGGCATTCACATATTTATTTCAAATCATGAAAAATCTCCATATCTAATATATTTTGCAAAGTCTAAGCATTATCGAATATTCCCATTCATGCACGTCTCCACTCTAATGTCATACTTACTCATATGGTCAAATGAATTCACCCCCCCAAGCTTAGCTTGAGGCATCACAGCTAAAGGAATATAATAGTGGAAAATAGGATTTTTGCCTTGGTTTTCCCAAGAGTTTTGTGGCTCCAATAATGAGATAGAGAAACATTTTTCTTTTTTTTTCTTTTTGAACCTTTTGTTTCTCATTTTTCTTTTTGGATTTTTGTAGGAGCAATATGATTTGTATTTTTGGCTTTTGGCTCCTTTTTGGCTTTTTGGACTTTTTGGAGCTAACTTTTCTTTTGTAGGGATTTTTTTTGGGAAATAGATGCGATATAAGTAGCTTTAGGAGGTGAACTTAAGTGACATGTAGAGAATAAAAAGATATATGTGGAGAAAGAAATAATGTAACACTCGGTTCACTCTAAGATGTGCACGAACGGTTCAATAAAATAATACTTCAACTAAAACTCATATGTAAGCATGGATATTCTCAATCATCTCAATAAAAAGCGAAGTCAAGCGGTAAAGAGTACTTTCATATCAAGCATGCAACAGAAGGTGAATAAGACAATAAAGCTGATGCTTCAGATATACTAATGATGCGTGAATCTTGGTGCATTTCCAACAAAAGCATACTAAACACTAATCGATACATTCAGCTTCAATTAATATCATGCATTCATATAGAGGAATCATCAAAAGAATATATAAGCAAGCACATGGATAGCAAGATTATGGAATACTCAAAGTAGCATGGCAAGGAATAATAAGCATCGTGATGGTTGGTAAAGCAATAAGAGATATCATCATACAAAACAAATCTAGCAAAAGGAGGAAAAGAAAATAAAGAAATAAAATAAAAGAGAGGAAAGAAAAGAAAAACAAGCACACAACATGATGCGTGAACACACATAAAAGGAAAATAAGATGGAAAATTCAAAAAGATGATGCAAAATTTTGAAAAATTCTAAAAAACCCTAAAAATAAAGTAAAAGTGCAACTAGATGGCATGGAAATGCACTCCCCCAAGCTTAAACTTCACATTGTCCTCAATGTGATCATAAAAGGAAAAATATGAGGAACAATGATAATAATAGGGGGGTGAATGAAAAATGATGAAATGGATGACATGAAATCCTAATGCAACTACATGCACATTCAATGATGCATGTGAGCGCTTTCCCCCAAGCTTATACCAAACAATCCTATTCAAATGACTCAATCAAAAGTGTCATGGCTTTGCAAAGCGTGATCAAGTCAAATGAATAAGAAAGTGAGTATTCACTTGAAAGAAATACTCGATGGTGGTGAGCAAAAGGATGTGGCGTATCAAAATATGGAGAGGGGAATTAATATATATAATGGGTTTGGGGTGTAAAAGATTTTTGTGGCCGTCATATGAGGTAATATTTATTCAAGCAAATCTATACGGTCCTCTCGCTGTCGAGAGAATTCGTGTTTATTTAAAGCATAAAAATTTCTACACTACTGAATTGATATCACCTATAGCAAAAGGCGGATCCAGTATCTTTGCGGGTGCAGGCAATTGCTCCAACTGCTCCTTCCGTGGCTCTGCCAGATGCGTGTGTCCACGGACTCCAACGAACTCCAGCATCCTCCAGCATTCCCACAAGGACTCCACTTGTACCCTGCAGAGAATAGGATGCATCAGTTCGCTGCAAAAAATTCACCCTCGTAATAAAAGTATCCCAAAGAGGATCGTCTATAGAAATATATGGAATAAATAATGGTGGACGATACATCCTTGGAAATAATCCAATATCCTCACGTGCCGTGATAGCTGTCTTCATGGTGTCTTCTCTATGCTGCTCAGGTAAATCTAGATCATAGGTGTGGACCTCATCAAGATGCTCCTCATCATCGTCAGATTCATCCCAGCGCACCTCTTGATCATATTCATATGTGTCCATGGGTGCTAACTCCTCGCTCTCCTCCTCGTATACATCCCATTGTACCTTTTTTTCATATGTATGTGTATCCTGCAAAAGGCACGATGAGTCGTCAAAATCTGAATTACAAAAAACATCATACACGGGAGGGGAATCAAATGTAGGAGATGAGGGGGGTGAAGAGATCTCCCTGAAAGGGAGCCATAAGCTCTGTGGGATAGTCCTCGGTGTCAATGGAAGGATGAGGTAGCAACGGAAGCTCAAATGGAGGAGGGTAGTGCTCGGGATCCTCATGAATGGCTATGTCCTCGTCCCGATGCACGACCTCCTCGGCGATAAACTCTGGCTCCGTGTGTGATGCCTCCTCAAAAGCATGCTCTGGCTCGACAGTGTGCTCATTTGCCTTCTCATCAACTATCAAATTTAGGCTCTCTCTGGAATGGTGATGCTGGCTGCTCAGGTATGTCAACTTGTGGGGATGTATCATGTGGAGGGGAATGCCCGCAAGCAATCCAAAAATATAGTCTATCCCCCTCAAGACTGACATGGATGTCCTCCTTAATTGTTCCTGCAGCTGAAACACGGTTCATAACAAAATCTACAAATCGTAGATCAAATGCATCATATGCTGTAATGCTCTCTGAACCAGTGAACCTCACTGACTCCAAGAGGCCCTCCAATAAGTTCTGAAATGCTTTCTCCTCAAAATCTGTGGTCCACATAATACCATCCATAACACCTGATAAACAAAGATAAATACCTAGAGAAAAATATCAGTGGCACAAAAGAATATAGAAATGGTAGTAATGGTGGCGGGGGTGAAAATTTCTCTTTTTTTTTAAATTTTTTTTTCGTAGTCTAATCAACCTAATTGTGACAAATTGGCACCCAACGGGAAACACCTCCCCGGCAACAGCGTCAAAAACTTGATCGCCCCGAAATGTAACCCAAGAGCACAACCAAAAACTTGATCGGCCCCGGATACACACCCGGAGAACGATTGTAGTTTTACGGCAAGCTCACGGCAAAGTGGCGAGTGGGTATCGAACACGAGGAGGTGGTGTTGGCTCCAATCTATCCTAGGTTGGTTTGACTACGAATGTTTTATTGGTGGAGATGGCTATGGTATGATGTAATGGCAATGGTGATGGATGTCGGTGTCGGAGATAGAGAAATCGGTCAAATGTCGATTCAAATACAATTTAATAAAAGTGTTTAGGGCTAGGGAATCCCCACTACGGACCGTCATGCATCATTATGAATAGTGAATCTCAATATTACTAGACTTGCATTGAGGTGAACTAGTCGTAACTGAATATAGAACCAAGCTCACGCTCTCGCGCTATTGCCGGTCTATAGCAACCTAGATTAGGGCCCAATCTCTTGCAAACCCTAACCTAATCCACTAGAATGAAGATCGACATCATCGTCCAATCGCTCCTCGAGCCCACTCTCGTGCAAACTCGAGTTACGATCTAGGTTGTGATAGTTCGTATTCGTCCAATCTCTTGCAAACGAATATGGGTATAGATTTATAATAAAAATCCTAGCTTTGGTCCAATCTCTTGCAAACCAAGTCTAGAGAATCTCGATTATAAACCTAAATCGAATATCTAGGCCTTCCCATCGATTAGAATCCAATCTCTTGCAAACCCCAAATCGATGGAAATCCCTAGCTATCCGTAATAAATCGATCACAACCTAACCTCCTAGCAATTCTAGCAATTTAGAAATTAATTCATCACAAATCTGAAATTAGATCCATAGTGTTCATCCCCTAACCCTAGAACAACAAATCTACTCAAGCATAGCAATAACAATATGAGAATCAATAAAAATCATTGCTTGCATACAAAAAGATAGAAAAACAAAGATTCAAATAATAAGAACAAAATACTTAGCTTTGATGAAGATCTTCAATCCAAATACAAGCTTTTTGATCCAAGAGGGGGCCTAGGACATGGCCTAACCTCTAAAATAATCCTTAAGAAAACATGTGGGAACCTCCCCTAATGGTGGCTACAAAACCCTTATAGAGCATCCCAAAATCCTAGCAAAAAATCCTAGAAAACCCCCCAAATTCGTGCCCAAAAACAGCTCAAACCGCAACTTAAAATCTGGGCCCAGACCGCACTCGGCCGAGTGGAACATGTGACCCGGCCGAGTGGAAATTCTAGCACTGCAGCATCAACTTGTAGAAATTCCCCATATTTCATCCGACCTCCGATTTGCGCGTTCTTGGCGGCGTTGGAATCGTCATGAAGTCTACTATCATAAAAAATATGAGAAAAATACTTTGATTACTGGAATGATAGCATATTTCAAAAGAGTGGGAGGCTGTCCGAAAATCTGGGCGCTGCGTGTCCTCGGCATCACTTGGCCGAGTGGACTTCTCTACTCAGTCGAGTGGGCATCTCTACTTGGCCTAGTGACAGACCCTATAAAATTCCAGTAAGTCGGGGGTCTTGGGGGGTCTGTCTTCAGAGATGACTCGGCCGAGGGGCTTTATTCACTTGGCCGAGGGGCATTCGGTACTCGGCCGAGTCGGAACTCGGGAGCTGACTAACGGATTACAGTAACTTCGGAATTTTTGCTTGCCGTCGTCATGATGCCACTCGGGCGAGCGGTGTCTCTGTGCTCGGTCGAATGGTCTGGCGATGCTCGGCCGAGTGCACGCTGATATTCAATCTGCTGCGTGTCCGATCTGGCCGGTCGAGCGGGCTTCTTTGCTCGGCCGAGTGACTCCTTCACTCGGCCGAGTGGCATGCTGAAAATGCCCAATCTTCATCATTTCGCTTCCTCGTCGCTCCTACGATGTTCTTTCTTCTTCCACTCGTCTTCTATCGCTGATAGGTCCTCAATAAGTCCATGAGCGATGCTCCGTTACGTGTGCAAGTCCTTTAAGCTCATTTTTGCTCCCAATTGCTCATATTTCCTGAAATCTGACAAAATCAAGAAATAGTGAAAATTAACACAATATCATCGAATAATTGTGAAATCGCTATATGAGCAACCGAAATGGCATGTAAATATGCAGAAAAAGGTGTAAAATATGGTGTGATTAGGGCTGTTGACGAACGAGCTTGAACGAGCTTGAACAAGGAGCTTGGTTTTGTTCATGAACAAAATCCATGTTCAAGCTCTGTTCGTTTATTAACCGAGCCCTAAAACCCTGTTCAAGCTTGTTCGTTAAGCTTACCAAATGAACATAAACGAACGTAAACGAACTTTTATCGAGCTTGTTCACGAGCAGTTCATCGAACGTTCTGTTCGTTAACAATACTTATCGAGCTTGTTCGTGAACATGTTCAGAAACATGTTTGTGAACACACAATCAATCTTGTTCATGAACAGATTTTCAAACAAACAAACGAACGTCAATTTTTTAATTAGGAATAATAATATTTAACCCTAATTTCCAATGACTAAATCAATTAGTAAAAAAGTATAGCATAATAGCTCCAGAAATCCCATTCCAAGCATTAATTCCAAGCACAGTAAAAATCATAGTATTTGTCTAAATGCAATACAATGTACGAACCCAAATTCTAACAATTCCACCATGAATGTATTATAATGACCATAACAAAAGACCGATGGATTTTTATCATATGAATACTATGTTCGCCTTAAGATGACAATAAATGTTTGTCTTTGCATATGAATACTATGAATACTATGAATACTTAACGAGCTTGTTCACGAACACTTAACGAGCTTGTTCATGAACATCACTTAACGAGCTTGCTCATGAACACTTAACGAGCTTGTTCATGAACATAAATGAATGAACACGGTTATGTTCAAGCTCTGTTCGTTTACTAACCGAGCTCTAAAAATTTGTTCAAGCTTGTTCATTAAGCTTCCCGAACGAACGTAAACGAACATGTACCGAGCTTGTTCATGAGTAGTTTGTCGAACATTTTGTTCGTCAACAGCCCTAGGTGTGATCAGACACCCACCCCGAGTCCATTCTCGCTTCTACCCAAGGCCAACATCCTCCCATGTCTCCTTCTGCAGATCCTCTAGTTCCCATTTGCCGAGACGATGCTTGTCGGCAAAGTTCCATGCTATACTAGGGATCAAGCTCCTTCGTGAGAGATTTATTGTATTTCAGACCTTCACTGCTGAGAGACGCTCAGAGATTCTCACATCGACCCATTTGGGTGATCTTTTTCGATTCTCTCATGTGGACTCCCCTCGTGCATATCCCTTCCTTGTCAAACTATTTTATGCCAACCGCATTCGTGGTGAGTATGTTGACACATGGGGAGATAGACACAGTTGTTCAGGGGACCCATATCAGGCTTGACCCGACTCTCCTAGGAACCATTCTTAGGATTCCATCTACTGGCTCCTTACCTGCTGATATCTCCTCTCTGATGTTGGAGATCTTGATCAGAATGTCCTTCAGGACATGTTCATTGTGATTCCTTCCTACATCTTTTCTGGCGTCAGGGCCTCTATGTTCTCTGCTAGGCTGTTCACCTTGTGGTGATGTCCAACATCTTGCCGAAATATGGCTCTTCTGATCAGCCTTTTTAGGAGATCGTCCGATGTATGTATGCCATTTTCTCTGGTATGTCAGTGAACTGGGCTGGAGTCCTCCTTGATTGGATGGACAAGGTCGAGTTCACTATTGCCTCCTCTCGCATTCCTTATGAAGAACTCCTCACATTAGTTTTTTTGTCATTTTGGCATCGATTTGACTCCCTATGAGCCTATGCCCCATGGCCCTCTTCTCGTTGCTTCTGCTAAGTCGAAGTCTTCTTCGGCTCTGCAGACGGCATCAAAGAAGAGGCAATCTTCTTCAGCTCCGTCCTCATCCACCATTCCATCATCTGATCAGCCCTCTTCCTCAGCTGCACCCTCTTGTGACTTGTTGGACGAGAAGGTTTCTTGTATCTATGATTTATCTCATCTAATGTTCCAGCATCAGGGCATTCCTTTCCCTGATCATCTCAGATCTTTTGGACCATCTCCTCAACCTTCTCAGCCTCATCCTCCTCCTCCGGGCGTCACTGAGATTTTGGAGCATCCTGGTGTTACTGCTCCTGAGCCGGTTGCTTCTTTGGCTCCTCAGGATGTCTCATCTGATGCTGCTGCTCCTCCTCCTCCCGAGGATTCTACGATTGATCCAGAGGCCCAGAAGTTCCAGGTTGTGTTGTCTATCTCCTTGGCTGCTGATATGGATTGACACTCCACTGAGAGCACTCACCCTTTGGCCTAGATTTTTTTTGTTAGGGTTGAGAGTTTGAGTGTCAGTATGTATTTAGTTTTGGTTTATGTACTGATGGATGATGTTTGTATGTTGATCATTTTGTTTGGATATACATGGAGTTGTCGTTTGTATTTTGTGCTCCTTATAATTTTGGATTATATATATATGAGAATAATGGGTATCATACGCCATATGAGAGTGTGTCTTATATGCCCTCTCACATAAAAGGGGAAAGTACAAGCCCACATGGGCTTCTGCTTGTTGTACTTGACCCCCTTTATGTAAGAGGGCATATGAGACACCCTCTCATATGGCGTATGATACCCATTAATCCATATATATATATATATATATATATATATATATATATATATATATATATATGTATGTATATATATATGTATATGTATATATGAAAATGCGTTTACTTCATATGCTGCTTCACACTTTGTCTCATTCTTTATGCTAATTGTGTGAACTTTTGTGAAATTGTCTCTCCTTGTGTACTATATTATATACATGATGTGATGTGAGACGTTTTTTATCATTTGGTGTGAAATGTTGATATTGGATTCTCGTTCCTTTAGTCAACAAAGATTTCTAGTGTTTATGAGTTTTTGGTGTGTGTGTGTGTGTATATATATATATATATCAATGAGATGCACCTTCGTGATTATTTTATCTCCGATTTTATGTTGGCATCACATTTGATATACATCCTATCTTTAGACTCTCATGATTGTTTATTAAGCAAGATTGTTGTTGTTATTCTACTCCCACTTTTTGAATAATGCCATAGGGGGAGAGAAATAAACATATCATAATTATGTGCTAAGTAAATTCTAATTCTAAACTTGAATCTAAGATTGAGGTTGCCTTAGATTCAGGGAGAGAAAGATACAATGGAATTGGATTATAAAATCCTAAATTTCAAGAAAATCATTTCATTCATTCATATCTTACTTGCTTTAATTGATCTATAGATGCCCTTATATACTTTGACTAACTTGATTGACATCTATGTAGTGGGAGTAAATTTTCTTTAAGCACAATTATTTATCTTTTTGTTTATGTTTGTTTGTCATCATCAAAAAAGGGGAGAATGTTGAGTATTGGACTTCTCCCTACTTGGTGTTAATGATGAGCAAACATAAATACTTGTGTCTAATCCCCCATTTACAGTTAATCCATTGGCTAAGCATATCATGAAGATCAATTAGCAATGGATGTCACTCAAAGATCAACGAAAGCATCAAAAGTGGATTGGATGATTAAAGATGGTGATTGAAGCTCCTAGAAGACTTCAAGCTCATACTTTGGATATAAGAGAGACTTCTACAAAATGTAATCTTTTTATTCTCTTCTAGTATGTAGCTTAGAAGTAGAACTACGTTGGAGCACACACATCTTCATTTCTTTCTTAGAAAATCATTTGATCAATTTTCCTTAGACTCCAATTCATTTCTATTAAGCATGTACATGTTGTAATTTCAACAGGCGACTGCTGAACGATTTACAGTCGCCTGTCTCAAAACAGTCGACTGTGATTTGTTCTACAATCGCCTGTTATACACATATTTAATCAGTTGATTTTTGGGCCTTTTAAGCTTTAACTCCTTCAGGCGAATGCTGTACATTTTACAGGCACCTGTCCAAGCTACAGTCGCCTGTGATTTATTAATCAGTCGCCTGTCTATCTTCAGCCCAAAGATCACTTTCAATTTCATCTGGCCAGTCGACTGATGATGAATTATTGAGAGTCGCCTGTCCAAGACACATTCGACTGTCAATGCTTCAACAGTCGCATGTCCATGATTCCTCTGCAGAATCTGCTCTATGGTATGTTTAACATTTTAGTACCAGTCGACTGATGTTGTATTTATAGTCGCCTGTCCAATGGCACAGTCGACTGTCAATGTTTCAACAGTCGTCTGTCTTTGAACACTCTACAGACTCTGCTCTATGTAAAGTTTCAGGTTTTAGTGACAGTCGACTGATGTTGGTTTCACAGTCGCCTGCCCATGGCACAGGCGCCTGCGTGTTCCACATCAGTCGCCTGTCCTGTCATTCCAAAACTTTCTGAGATTTTCTCAGCTTACCCTTATTGCGGCCAGTCGCCTGCAGAAGGATTTACAGTCGACTGTTGGTTTTACAAGCGCATGTCTTCTCTTCATCAGTCGACTGTCCACGTGGTACACCACCATTTGAATTCTCACTTACCCTCTGACACAGTACAACAGTCGACTGTGTTTTGTTCAACAATCGACTGTCGACTGTGTAAATTCTATCCGTTGGCTTTTTCTCCACGGATTTCAAAGGGGGTTTTAGGGATTCTGTTTGAGGGTTTTGGGGAACCTATAAAGAGGGCTTCTACTATTTCATTGAGGGGTTACTCATCTTTTATTGAAAAACCTAAGCTTTCATCTTCAAGCTTCTCAAGCTCTCAAATCCAAAAGCCCTAGAATTCTAATATTTTCTTCTCTTGCTCTCCAACCTAGAATCAAAGTGATATCTTCTAGGCAGTTGGTGGTGACAAGAGAAATGGCTTTTCTCTCATTCAAAGGAGACCTCAACACACAACACACTTGCTCCTTCAAGTTCTACTTCAAAGCATAAGTGATTGTAAGTGTTGCAATTTCAATATTTCATATATTTCGTTATTATATTAACTCTCGGTTTGTGAGAGTGTGTTGCTTGCTCCCAAGTTGTTGGAGTCAAGGACATCAAGTGTATTTAGATTTCACTTGTAGGGTTGCTACAAGTAGGTTTAAAGAAAACCTCAAGTTAGGGTTCTAACTTGAGTATCCGGTGGTATCCGGGTGGAAGAGACGTAGGATTACCGGGAACAAGTCGAGAATTGACTTGGGTAATCCGAACCCTTAAAACATCCTTCTGTTAGCATTGTTTCTGTATTAATTGTTGGTTAGGAATTTAATTTGGTTTAACTATCATTTTAAATTGCATAAACACTATTCAACTCAACTTCTAGTGTTTTCCTCATAGACAGGGATCTTACAAAAACTTCTCGTATTGATTCGATTGAGGGTAACAAGGTGTGATTTTTTTATAAAAAATTGGTTTGGGGGTATTAGGATGTGTATATAACATACAAAAAGTTAGATTTAGAAAAAAAACATCAAAAGGATAGTTTTCTCATGTTGTTTGCACATGGGAATTTTTGCTTGGGATCATATGTCTTTATACATACATACACATAGAATAATAGATATGTGATTTTAGCGGGGAAAATGACGCACATATACATCATTATATTTAATATTTAAAAAAATTAGATATAATTTTCACATCATGGATGATCAACGTACTAAAAATCAAGTGAATCTAATGCATTTTGACTCTCAATCTGATTGATACAAAATCAACGGTTTTCAGAACAATAGAACTTTTCATAACATGTGGATCAAGGGTCAAATACTTATAAGGTTCATCCATATAAGGATTTTTTGGTTTTAGAATGTATTAATTAATCTTATAAAAAATTTCTAAAAAGTTAGGAGAGGTTTTTTGTGCTTGCGTTGCCAGTATAGGAAAATTCATGCACTAACATCATATACCCACAAACCTCATATGTATGTATACATGTATGTATGTATATGCATTTGTGTATGTATATATGAGTTTAAAAGATGTGTGCTAACACCACAAGCACAAGAAATTTCTTACATTATCAGCACTTAAAAAACTTTTTAAAAATTATGAGAATTTTAGGTTGTTAAACATATTCTAAAAAACTATAACACCAAATATGGTTGAATCTTAGGAGAATTTGATTATCGATCCACTCATTCCTAAATGCATAAAGAAGGAAGTGTTCTGTATGATTTCTAATCATAGTAAACCTCTTGGATACGAATTAGATTTGATTTAGGATCGATTCTTAATCAAATCCCGCGTCAAATCTCGAATTCCGCTTCTTTCTACATCAACACTAGTTGACTAATATTATATACTAGTCGACTAGTAAGCTGCCTGTGCCAACTTACGTAGTTTGGCCTGACTAGGCGACTTGTGCTAAAGCACTAGTCCACTAGTTGCTGACTAGTCGACTAGTGACAAAGCACTAGTCAACTAGTCACTGCAAAGTAACTAAGTCTTCTACTTTCTTTCATCAGATCACAACTCCTTGTGATCTTTGCCATTATATATCATATATACTCAATGTTTCTTCCTTCGATTTTTGTGAGGAGTTCATCATCAGTGTGAGACTCTAATAGCCCGATTCCTACATTAGTAGTGAACATGATCGCATTGTGTCACCGATCGGTAGGGGCCCTAGCTAAGCATGCCGACCCCTGTTTCAGAATCGTCATTATCTGGTTTATGAGACTAGAATCTCTAAGAGATAAACTGGGCGTTACAGTGACACATTCCATACAAACCAGTCCATTCGTTAAGACTATATTGCTAGGATGTCTAGGGTACAGTTTAGAGCCAAACCTAACTACACCATAAACCCTTGAGTCGCATGTGATCCCATAGTTATCGGTTGGATGACACTTGTTAACTCATGACAAGTTCATTTACTACCCTGCCAGTGATTTATTATGGATTCATTTGACTCTATTGCGACACTAACCTCCCATACTGGAAGAGATGAATCTTGTCTAAACAGCTACTCCCTTCACATGTTTTCAACTATACCCAGCATGTACCTATATATCAGTAGTAATGCCAATGTTTGGTACATGTATAAGCATAAAATTCCACATGCAATGTCCTTTAACACATTTTCCAGTCAAAGGACTACGCTGCACCTACTGCCACATGAGATCTTCTGTTGACACTCAAAGTATTATAACCGTACAGAAGCATTTCTGGCGAGTCGTTCTGTGAACTTGTTATTTATAAGCACATGTGTATCATCTACCAATGTCTTCACACTGAGTGGCTATGAGGCTACCAGTACCATCATATGGTATAGATTAATGCACATTGGTTTAACTGAAATATCGATGCCCCGCCTCGATATTCCTCCGACCAGGAACATTTCTGGATATATGATTGACGGACACATTGGCATCATCATCATAATCTTATAATGATCCCAATTTTCCATACATATGTCCTGGGACTTTTGGTTGGATCGTGATCTAAGCCAAGATGGAGAATATGCTTAAAAACAATTTTCACAGATATAAAAAGAATTGCTTACTCAGTCAAACAATCACAGAGCAAATACGTGCAGAGAAAATAAAGCAAAAGCAAACACAGAGTGCACACAATATTTACCCTGGTTCAGTCGCTCCAACTACATTCTACGGTCCCAAAGTAATCACTAGAATGATAATGTCATGATACAAAACAGACAGAACTTCGTGCCCCAACACTCAGCTCACCAAGTCTGAACTTTCCAAAGTGTCGAACACTACTATTCTAGTAAATACTTTCCCTTGACTTTCCCCCAACAAATCAATAGGCCAAAAGAACCCCAAAAATGAATGTATATAATATAAAGAATCTAAAACACTTCGATCACAAATAGAAATAGTAAACAGAGTTTAGAGTGCTCAATTTGTGATGAATAAATAGTCCTTGTCATTTTGTTCATCGTCAGCTTCGCGCTGGCATAAACGATGTCTTAATCTAATGCCTGGATCAAAAAGTATGCATCTTCAAAGTTGACTGCGTAAATCTGTCTCTAAACTGTCTATGTGTAAAGCAGCTCTCTGTAGCACTGCAGAATCATGTGTCTGGATCACGAAATTCAGGGATTCCACTAGGTCAGAATTGGAGTTTGGGAATGCTTGCAGTGCGTCGTTCTGTGCGTAAAGTAATTGGCTGTTATATCTTCCAAAAAATATAGAAAATAGACATGAACTCAGAAAAATCCGAAAATATACCCATTAGAATCGTGAGATCATCCTTTTCGACTAAAAATAATAAGAGAAGACAAATTTGGATGCTCTTGAGGAGTAAATTTCCGGGAGCTTTGATGCTTGCTTTGCTTAAGATGCTTAGGCCATGAGTTATAACAAGCTTGAAGTTTTAGCTTGTTGCTTCTTGGATTGATGAAGAAGATGGCTTTCACCACTGTAGCTTGAAGCTTAATGACATGTGGCTATGTAGCTTGAAGCGAGAGACCCATTTGTGCTTGTAGCAAGATTGATGATTTGATTGGAAGAAGACTTGTGGCAAGGAAGAGCTTGAATCTTGATTCAATGAAGGAGAAGCTAAGGCTTTTAACAATGGTGGCAGGACATGGCTTGAGCAATATGGAGGTAGGTCCGGCCTAAGCTTTTTTTTTTGATCTCTTGGAGTTTTCCTTTGAGGACTAGGAAATATATATAGCATGGGTCCAAGAGTTATAGTTCAAGTAAAACTCCTTCTTTGTTCTCATCTTAGAGATAAACTCCAATTTGAATTGATTGCACTTGGAGTCTCCTACATCCACTAAGACTCTTTCAAAATTGATGAGCAATCTCTTATATCCTTAGTGCAATATGTACTTGATCAATCATTGGATAATTACCTTTTGAATTTATTTGAATCTTCAATTTAGCACTCCTTGGATAATTAGGACTCTTTGAATTTATTTGAATCTTCAATTTTGCACATCTTATCTCCTCATCCCTTTGGTGCATTGGACTTGGTCAATTCTCTAACAAATAGGACTCCTTGATTGTATTTAAAATTCAAATTTGATTAGCCAATATCCTAATCTTCAAATTTGATTGCACTTAGATAATCTATGATGAATTTAAACCAATTATCTTCACACATTATCCTCTCTTCAAATCAATATTTGCATCAATTATCTTCTCATATTCTCTTTGATTTTCTAGGCCCAAATTATTCTTATATCATCTTCCTTGACTTGCTAGAAAATGGTTGAACAATCAAATATTGTAAGTTTGCCACTCTGTCCATATTCACAAATTTGCCACTAAGAACTGTTCGGTTTTCTGCGACTCTTAAGGCTCAAACTCGATGTCCAGCCTACGTCGGGCAGACGACGAAAGGAAATAAAGCAGCTGAAAAACAACTTAAAACAATTTTAAGTAAGCCCTAAGGAAATCAAACCCTAGCCAGAATCTTTATTATCATGGGGTGGGTCTGACCAAACCCTAAAGATAGATCTACAAAATTATTCAATTATAAACACATGAATATAAATGACATACCTTTGTTCTGCATGTTAGCAAAACGTTGATCCTCACAAACCAATGCCCCACGTTGGAGCTAAACCGCTTCCCTTGAGCCGCACCGCGTCCTGAGGCACACAATCCCATTATTGCCGAGTCAACCACACACTCCAGAAAGTTTCACATGTGGATCCTCCGTCAAGATTTCGGATCCGATCCGAACTCCTTCGTAGTCTTGTTAGGACCCTAATAGGATTAAGGAAGAAAATAGGAGAAAGAGCAAATAATTATTTTAGCCTATTCGATCTAGGTGTGCTCTTAACTTTTGAGAGCTCCCTTTATCCAAGGCTTGGTACGATTTTCAAAGAGGGGAGTACGCCGTTATTTATATGGGGAGTTGACCCCTCCTCTTCTCAAAATAACTGATGTGGGACTAATTAATTAGTATGAATAATTAATTACAAGTCTAACTTCTATAAAGGTCAAACTTTATTGAATTATTCCTCTCCACCGTTGAACTTCAGAAGCAATATCTTATATCAAATCGAAGAGAACATAGTAAACGCAAAGTAACAAGTGATGAGTTTGACCCCTTAACGAATGTTCAAAGTCTGCCTCAAAAATGCCCCAAAACCATCCATGGCTGTGGGCCCCACAGCCTTAACGGGCGTTCCCAAAATGGGTGCACCCGCCTCCCTGCAGACCCGCCTACTCGGGCGGGCAGGTCGGGCGCCAGCAAGTGGGCTGGTGCCCGCCCACCTGAAGTTGGTGGGCTAGCCCAGCCCGCCTGTAGTGGGTGGGCTGGCCCAGACCCCCTTTAAAGGGCTTTTTATCTCTTTTTAAGCTTTTGGGTCAAGACAATTGGGTTTCTTCTTTTTTTGGCCCTAGCTTAAATTGGGCTAATATAAATCGGTCTGGGACATTCCCATAACCCCGGTTTGAGCATGTTCTATGCTTTTATTATAAAATATGCACGCAAACAATTTACTACATATTAAATTTTTTTTGCATCATATGCAATAATCCCACATCATTAATATCCTTTAGGCTATATCGCAAACTATTTGCGACGTAATAAATTCCCATACATCGTATGCATAATCTCCCTAATTTTACTTATTAATTGATAAAGGTCCCATCTGTGTAAGACTCTATAGACTGACCCTACTACAGGTGGGGCTCGAAACCCTAGACGGCAGTGACCATAAGTAGCAGGTGCCGTCCATGTTTCGGTATCATCATTATGTGGTTAGACTATTGACATGAGTATTGTCGGGATCCTGACTGTGTCCATGATGAGTGCCGCAGTTTTAGTCTCTTTGTCATAACTATGTCTTTTAGTCAAGCCCAGGGTATGGTCAACTGTCAACCCTAATAGCTTGAAATCAATTAGGGCGTGTTCTTTTGCAAGATTTTTGGGGATTCTTCCATCCTTCGGCACTGTTTACCTTCTGACAAACGGAATCCGCGCACACTTTTGCTTGGGCTGTTCATTTGGAGTTTAGGGGAAGATGAGATTCTCGCAGACGTGGCACCCATTTTTAGGATTCCACGGGCTCAAACGAAACCGGAGAAAATAGGGCCGATTACAAATGAATCCCATTTTGGTGGGCCCCTCTCTCCATGCATTTGACGTGCGCGAATTAATTTTTTTCGGTTTGTTTTGGTGCTGGGAATTGATAACGCGTGGGTCCCACACCCTTGATTACAATATTCATACCATTTTAATTATTTTAAGAATTATTTAAGTAGTATATTAAGTAATTAATTATTTTAAGTGGACCCCGCATAAATTTCTTCATCCAACTTCCTTCAACCAAAAGAACACACTACACGGAGTGAGGCCCACCTCAACTTTCCAACTCCACAATCCAACCCCACTTTCTAACAAAAGAACACACTACACACCAATTTCTCTCTCATGAGATTCCACACTTCCTCAACTTTCCCAATTATACTTTCCAACAAAAGAACACGCCCTTAGTATCCATCGGTCTTTAGTCTATTAATGTTGGACTTCTTCCAACATACGTTGGCCAAAGTTTTTACTAAAGACCGAAGTAACACATGCGACACTAACTCTCCATAAATAAGAGAGATGAATTCTCTCTTGGTAATTACTATCCTCATCAAGTGTCACCCAACCAAAGACCTTTCAACAGGCCTTGCCTCGAAGCTAGGTCAAAGATCTAAGTGACACTGTTCACGTACTGGTTTGTACAAAGACCTCAAGTTTAAGGACCAACTTGCATATCATCACTGAGAGATATCATTGACAAATTAGTACATGTTAACCATATGATAACTCTCGTTGGGTCGTTCAGTGAACTCATTCAGTAATGAGCACCTGTGTCTCATCTCCGACTTTGCCAAGTCTAACGACCATGAGATTATCGTCACCAATCCAGGGTGAAGACAAAGACACAATGGTCTATCTGATGTGTTGATAAACTTTTCTCGAGACATCTACGTCCACGAACAATTTTAGACTTATGCTACAAATAGTCAAGTAATTCTCATGATCGAGATCTTCATCTCGATACTTATTTGACCTCACATTAAGTCTCAGGACTTTACCTAAGTTCTAATGAAAACTACATTATTATTTACTTAGGTAAATTCTAACCGAACAGCTGACTATTATTTCGAACAAGATGTTTGTACATATACATTGAGATAAATTGTCTCAAGGGCACACACATCTCTCAACATCTCCTACTTGCACTTACGCCCATTTATCCCAGTATCTCATACCACATTTACACATAAGTCTCTCCAGACTTCAAGAGGTAGAGCCTTTGTGAGTGGATCTGCTAAACTGTCTTTTGTGTAGACTTAAGGAGTTTTATGTTTCTGCTAGATCACGGATTTGAATTTTATCCAAATCGTTTCCTTGGTTTCTTGGAATCCATAACATCTATCTTGCTTAGATCTCATCGAGCTCATCGTCCTCCCTCAAGGCTAACTTAATATCCTTCATATACCTTATGAGAATTATCTAAAATAGTCACTGGTCATTTGCACAGTTCATGATCGTTTCTGACAAGTGTCAAACTATTTAATTACGTTGTCAAAACATATGTTCCCGCTCCTTGATTCCTTACATGAATTTTATTCACTCCCACCAATCTTGAAAACTTTCTGATTGATTCATGTAAATTTGTTCTTCTAAATCATATTTAGAAAATATACTTTACATGCATATTCCAGATTTCATGGTCATCATGAGCATTAAATCGAGTCTAATCCGAATAGATCTGTACATGGCTGTTGGCTAGAAAGTTTCATTATAATTCGTTTATAAGGGTTCTGATGATAATCTTTCTCAACCAGCATAACATGCAATTCTCTATTTTCCTTCTGCACTAATCTTCTGTCTTAAAGATTAACTTACAGCCAATAGGAACACTTCCATTGGGCACGTCTTCTAAGATCCATATCTTATTTACATGCAATGACCTTATAAAGGGCTTTTTATCTCTTTTAAGTTTTTGGGCCAAGACAATTGGGTTTCTTCTTTGTTTTTGGCACTAGCTTAAATTGGGCTAATATAAATGGGTCGTGGACATTCCCATAATCCAGGTTTGAGCATGTTCTATGCTTTTATTATAAAATATGCTCGCAAACAATTTACAACATATTTAAATTCTTTTGCATCATATGCAATAATCCCACATCATTAATATCCTTTAGGCTATATCTCAAACTATTTGCGACGTAATAAATTCCCACACATCGTATGCTTAATTTCCCTAATTCTACTTATTACTTGACGAAGGTCCCACTCTATGTAAGACTCTATAGACTGACCCTACTACATGTGGGACTCGAAACCCTAGACGGCAGTGACCATGAGTAGCAGGTGCCGTTCATGTTTCAGTATCATCCTTATGTGGTTAGCCATTGACATGCGTATTTTCGGGACCACCCTGACTATGTCCGTGATGAATGCCACAATTTTAGTCCCTTTGTCATAACTATGTCGCTTAGTCAAGCCTAGGATATGGTCAACTATCAACTCTAATAGCATGAAATCAATTAGTATCCATCGGTCTTTAGTCTATTAATGTTGGACTTCTTCCAACGTACTTTGGCCAAAGTTTTTACTAAAGACCGAACTAACACATATGATACTAACTCCCTATAAGTGGGAAAGGCGAATTCTCACTTGATCAATACTCTCCTCGTATGCTTCAAGTGTCACCCAACCAAAGACCTTTCAACATGCCTTACCTCGAAGCTAGGTCAAAGATCTAAGTGACGCCGTTCACGTACAGGTTTGTACAATGACCTCAAGTCTAAGAACCATCTTGCCTATCATCACTAAGCTATATCCTTGACAGATTAGTATATGTTAACCAGATGATAACTCTCGTTGGATCGTTCAGTGAACTCATTAACTAATGAGCACATGTGTCTCATCATCGACTTCGCCAACTCTAACGACATGCGATCATCGTCACCAATCCGTGGTGAAGACAAAGACATAATGATCTATCCGATGTGTTGATAACCTTTTCTCGAAATATCTATGATCACGAACGATTTTAGACTTATGCTACAAACAGTCAAGCAATTCTCATGATCGAGATCTTCATCTCGATATATAATTGTTTGACCTCACATTAAGTCTCAGGATATTACCTAAGTTCTAATGAAAACTACGTTATTATTTACTTAGATAAATTCTTATCAAACAGCTTACGATTATTTCGAACAAGATGTTTGTACATATACATAGAGATAAATTATCTCAAGGGCACACGCATCTCTAAACATCTCCCACCTGCACTATTGCCCGTTTATCTCGGTATCTCATACCACATTTACACACAAGTCTCTCCAGACTTCATGGGGTAGAGCCGTTGTGAGTGGATCTGCTAAACTGTCTTTTGTGTAGACTTAATGAGTTTTATATTTCTTCTAGATCATGGATTTGAATCTCATCCAAATCATTTCCTAGGTTTCTTGGAATCCGTAACATTTATCTTGCATAGATCTCATCCAGCTCATCGTCCTCCCTCAAGGCTAAATTAATATCCTTCGTATACCTTACGAGAATTAGCCAAAATAGTCACCGGTCATCTGCACAGTTCATGATCATTTCTGAAAAGTGTCAAACTGTTTGATTACTTTGTCAAAACATATGTTCCCGCTCCTTGTTGCCTCACATGCATTTTATTCACTCACACTGACCTTGAAAACTTTCTGGCTTATTCATGTAAATTCGTTCTTCTAAATTATATTTAGAAAATATACTTTACACGCATATTCCAGATTTCATGGTCATCATGAGCATTGACATCGAGTCTGATTTGAATAGATCTGTACACGGATTTTGGCAAGAAAGTTTCATCATAATCCATTTATAGGGGTTCTGATGATAATCTTTCTCAACTCGCATAACATGCACTTCTCTATTTTCCTTCTGCACTAATCTTCTGTCTTGAAGATTCACTTACAGCCAATAAGAACACTTCCATTGGGCACGTCTTCTAAGGTCCATACCTTATTTACATGCAATGACCTTTTTTCGGATTGCATCAAGCCATTTTTCACAGTCCCTCTCTGAATGGCATCTTGAAAGTTGACTAAGCCATCATCAACTATGATGTTTTACTCGACTCTTTGTCTTACGAGAGAATTCAGGAGCTTGAGTAATCCTGTGACTTCCCAACGATTGATTTGAGGAATATCATTTTATTGGTTCCGACAGATGTGTCTTCCAGTTAGTCTGGATTAAGCCACTTGACATACGCAAAAGAACCACACACCTTAATATATTTTAATGTTGTGTTTCTCACTGTTTCATATCATATATGGAGATTGGCACAAACTTTGTCAGGATCTTATTAAAAACCTAGGCACTATTATCTGGGGCTTAATCTCAGATTGAGGATTGTAACTTAGTGTTACTCGCCATTTATCACACCATGTCTAACAGAGTGCGTTTCATGATCTCCAACACACCAGTGCGTTAGGAGGCTTGACCTGAGAGAAAATCTCATTCTCCTTTAATTACGCAGGAATTACACAGCTAATTATTTGCCTCTTTGATCTGATCAAAGTAGTTCAAATAATTTTGCAATTGTGTTTTATTTTATTGCTATGCTTCATGAATTGCTCAAATGCATCAGACTTGAGTTTCATCAAGAACACGTGTCTATACCTTGAGTGATTCTAAGTAATTGAAATAAAATAAGAATACCATATCTTGACTAATGTAGACTTGGGTCCGGCTACATCCGTATGCATGAGACCTTGAGTTCTCCAACTCATTCTTCCACTGTCTTACAGAATGAGTTTTGGCCATCATACCTTTGAGACAAGACTCCCAAGTGTCTTTCGACTCATAATACGAGAGTTCAAAAGGCCCCTCTTTACGTCACTTATTAAGTTTGTTCTATTCGGTCTGGCCTTAGTCTATTGTGCTATAGATAGATATAGCTACTAACTTGCGCATTCATGTATTAACACTTAATACAATATCATTATACAAAATACTAACGGAAACATTTCTTAAAGCAAGGTGACGACATTCTCCAAAATGTGTTAGACGTTCCCTATGTCCCAAGAAACAACACTTACTCCTTTTTCGACATGTATGACAATCTTTTCCTTTGTATAACAATTATTCTGAAACCGAGGCATCAAATATGTCCCATTTTCAATTCCTCCACATATGCCTTTTCTTATGATTAATAAAACATTCTTTCTCAACCGACTTTCCTTAGTACATTCTCTTTTCTAAATCATATTTAGATAACACATGTTCCAACACAAATATTAGCTGTGCAAGAATCTCATGCATCCAAACACTTGAGCTTTAGAACCTTAAGTGTGCTCAACAATTTTCCCCACTCAAGATCTAATTTGGATACATGGCCTTGCACTGCTCATACACTCATTTTCGAGCCAAACTGTTTGCACAAAGTTTCGAACCTTGCAGATTGAAACTGTTTTCCATACAACATTAAGTGTGCTCAACAAGTTGTACGGAGAAACATGCTTTTAACATCAGTAATTTCAAGCTGCCCCTGGAGTGTATAGCTCATATAGCGAGTGTTAAGTAGCGTGCTTTTATTGTGCTGGACATAGAGCTCAAGAAAATCATTATCCTTACACCTGTGCTAAGAAGGACACTTTAAGGTCAATGAGAACATAGTTTATCAATCAAATTGGATTTTAGTTGCTATTCTTTAACCAATCATTTTGACCAGTTAGCTTATTCTTTTAGGATATTATGATTTGGATTCCATGCACTAAAACATAGAACTGCTCTAGTTTGGCATATGTTCAATTTAATATAGGTAGAATGATTTTTATCTAACTATATTCTCCCACTATTTTAGCGATCATCTTAAGCCATATAGATGAACGAATTTAGACATTTAGTGGGAAAGGGATCCCACCACCCTGAGCTTTACAACCTTTAGTGTGCTCAACACATTGTTGACTCTGTGATTGGTAGATTACTCTTCATCAGTCACATCATATGTGATTCCCTTATCAGTGTTTACCCCTAGTCATAATGCCTACTATAGTCGGACCCTTGCTTTCTTGTCCAGTCCTAACTTACACCGGCGCTCGGGTATGTTCACGACATGACGGGTTGTGTTAAGCTGAACTACATCAAATGTTTAATGGAATTGGTCCCAAAAGATAGCCATGTTGTAACTTGAGTGTGCTCAACAACCATAAAAGGAATCGCTGGTTTCTAATATCCAAAAGCAAGGAGGGCTACGGCTAATCCTGAAAAGGATTTTAACGTAATTAACTAGATATAATCGACATCGTCACATTATGATAATAGTCATTCTAGTTTGGTCTAGTCGAATACGACCAGGCAGGTATGGTAGGTTAGGACCACTATCCCCAGTTAGGACTGGGGTGATCCCAAGCCATAGTGCAAATGATTCTAGACACTGTTTGTGGACGACTTAAAAATGGTCATTATTAAAATGCGTCCTTCTCGATTTAATTTGGGTTACACTTTCCTAGTTAATCCTAATTAACTAGGTGCATCCTAAAACTAACATTTTAGGATTAATAACTTATTGTATTTGTAATCCTAATCTACTGCCAAGTTTGCCCTCTCTCCATATCCCAACTTCACCCAAACTCAGGCCGACCCATACCACACCCTCTTTCCCCGTCCCCACAACATTTATCTTCTCTCTCCTTTATCAAAACTCCTTCATTGAATCCCATGCCGACACCAACACCCACAACCGGCGGTCCCCACCAGCTTCCATCCCAAACCTTGATGGTGTCTGGACAAATCCCAACCCTCTTTGTACCGATCGATTTGTCCTAATTAGCCTTTGTCGGGTTAACAATAGAATAACTGAGATTTAATTTGGAATCATTGTTGGCTAGGATAAATGGTGATAATTTTTAAGGGAAAACCCATAGTGGACCGCGTCATTTTTAACGGGAAAACCCTAAAGGATAGTTGGTTATGATTGAAATTAGGGGAAGATCTTGAATGTGTTTGAAATTTTTAAGTGGAAAGATTTTGAATAGTACTGCAATTTTCAGAGAAGAAATTTTGAATTGGTCGGTTGAAATTTTTGAGTGGAAAGATTTTGAATAGTAAGATTTTGAATGTGGTTGAAATTTTTGAATGGGCAAAATTTTTTGACTGGATGACTTTGGAAGGGGTTGTGTTTGAAATTTTTGAAGTGAATGATTTTGAATGTCACTTATGGTTTATCTCTTATTTAAGGTGTGGTTTTATAATGTCTATATGGATCCTTAAAAAACAATAAAATAAAACAAAAAACAAACTAGGGCAAAATTACGTACACTAAGCTTGCCATGTGTGTGTGTGTGTGTAAAAATGAATGGAAAACATATGACAAATATGACTAATTGTTATGAATGGGCTTTTGTAGGCCCATGTGGAGCCTACTTAGGATTTGTGTATCCACCTATTATGTAATCTTTTCCTATAAATATATGGCTATGGGTTCCATAGCCGCCACCTTTACAACACGTTATCAGCACGAGAGCTCTGAGATTTTTGAAGATCCAATCTTGCGAGGGCGACGAGAAGGAGGTATATCCACCACGTGCGAGCGTCATCTTTCACGCGTAGGCCTCGTTAAACATCACTAGATCTGGAGGATGGATCTAGTGGTGATCATACATAAAACACGATCTAAACCTATTTTTTTGTAGAATATGGTTAGATCTGCTTATTTTTGGACCAAATTTCAATGTTTAAACGATAAAAACATTGTTTTCAATAATAAAAATCAAAATTTTCCTACAAGAAATTAGTTTTAGGGATGTTTTTATTGGATCTGTGTTTTTCCCCATCCCCGCCATCTAAATCATCACCGCCATCGTTCTTAAGAAGAAATAGAGGGGGGCCAAACCCCCCATTGGGCGTCATCTTCCACGAGCACGCGGTGGATGCCTACAGCCCCCCGTCCCTCATGGCGGACACGAGCGGCGGGGGGGGGGGGGGGGGGCAACTCCCGCTGTCAACATCGGAGGGGGCCGGCGGCCCCCTCCCTCCTTCGCAGCTACCGATTGTAACCCTAGGGGCTGGCAGCCCCCCCGACGATTTGAGTGACGGGCCGACAACCCCCCAAACCGTTACCACTTTCATGGAAAATGGACGATTTTCGTGGAAAAGGGCCCCGAAGGCCAAAACCCTAAAACGAAAATTTTTCGCAACCCCGCAGGATGAAAACACGCACTTGCGCAATTTTCGTGGTCCTGATGGCCAACGATACACGAAAAAGATTACAAACCCTATTTACGGTTTTTGGGACAAATTTTTGAATGACGAAAATTTTGGGAGAGAATAAATTTTTAATCTAATATTCACCTTTATTTTGGTCCTTACATACCTTTAATTTGGATGTCTGAAGCATGTTTAATTTTTACGATATATTTTTAATGCATGTAGCACACTTATATATCGTTGATTAAATTATTTAAATGCATGTTGCATAACTACATGCCTGTGAGCCTGATGCATATTTGATGCTCAGCGACGCATGTTATGGTACTTTGTTGTGGTTTTGGATCGGCTATTTGTCATAATTTCTTTTTTCCTCGCATTATTTTCCTTTTGAGAGAAATTGTAGTGGGGATTAAATTGTAAAATTCCAAGATCGACGTACGTCCCATGGAGAAGAAGTCCTACTTCCAGAAGATAGGGGCCATACATGTTTCCCAAGTTGTACTTTTCTTTTTTTTAATGGGACTATTATTAGACTTTGGTTTGTAATTCGTAAATGGTGACTAGCCGATCCACACAACAAATATCTATGTCTGGACTGCATGATTATTTATTTTTCAAATATTTAATTGTTCCTTATTTAACATGCTTAGATAAAATGGCAAATATAGCGAGCGTCGACTTCGATGTTCGTGATGCCACATGCAAGAACTACCTGAGCTGGCAACTGGATATTAAATTCCATCTATGCTTGCAGGGTTTGAGTCAAGCCATTACTGCTGAAGATAAAGTGTCTGATATAGATAAGACGAAAGGTATTATCTATATCAGACGCCAAATTGATCTGACCCTGAAGGCCGAATATCTTACAGTGGAAGATCATACGAGTTATGGTCAGCACTCGAGGATCGATACAAACACCAGAAAGATGTTATCCTTCCTCGAGCGCACTACGAATGGAAAAATCTCCGACTATAGGACTTCAAGTCCATTGCTGAGTACAACTCGACATTATTTAGTATCACCTCACGCCTGAAGTTGTGTGGTGAAAAATTTACGGAGGAACGCATGTTGGAGAAAACTAACACATCCTTCCATGAGAAAGATGTTATTCTCATGCAACAGTATCGTGAACGAAAATTCACGAAATACTCAGAACTTATCTTATGTCTTTTGATGGCAGAACTGAACAGAGATCTTTTGCTGGCCACCCATAACTTGCACCCTGCTGGCACTGCACCTGCGCCTGAAGCACACAATGTCTCTTCCCAGAATAAGAAGAACAAATTCAAAACCAAACACCCGAAGGAAATATCAATGAAGAAGCAGGCCATAGGTCCCCCACAACAGAACAACAATGAGAGGAAAAAGAAATTTGCGTGGAAGAAGAAGAAGACTGGCCAAACATCTGCCCCCAGGAAAGACTGGGAAGACATGCTACAGATGTGGCATGAGTGGACACTGGTCCAGAAATTATCGTATTTCACGCCACCTCCAGGATTTGCATTAAGCTAGCCAGAAGCCTAATGCTGAAACAAACCTGGTGGAAGAAGAAGACCTGGCTCCAACTCAGTTCACTGTCGAGGATTTCTCGAACGATGACCTCTTAGACTGATGCTTCATTTTATCTCTTTCAGCAAATTATATGTAGTTGAAAACAATATCCTTTCTATATGTTTGCTTTTTGCTTAGCATGTTGCTTTATTCCCAGACTATGTCATAAATAAAATTAGTTTATTGTGCCGTATATTGCTACACATTTTTCTCTTTCTTACTAGAGATGGATAATAAATGCCTAGTGGACAGTGCTTCTACACACACAATCCTTCGAGACATTAGCTTTTTTCAAAGCATCAATAACTACGATGGCACCGTAAATACTATTTCCAGACAATCAATTATAATAGAAGGATCAGGGGAATCGAATATTTTGCTCCTCAATAATACACAAATATCAATAAAAGATGCTCTATTCTCTCCAAGCTCAAATAGAAACTTACTAAGTTTCAGAGACATCCGTCTAAATGGATACCACCTAGAAACGGTGGACAAACATAATAATG
Source organism: Scilla litardierei (assembly GCA_030789695.1). Lineage (NCBI taxonomy): Eukaryota > Viridiplantae > Streptophyta > Magnoliopsida > Asparagales > Asparagaceae > Scilla > Scilla litardierei. The sequence goes on from CM061142.1 coordinate 700,191,057, forward strand.
AATACTTGTATGTAACAACTCTAAAAAACAGTGCTAAAACCATCGTTGAGCATTTTGAGGGACTCCCGTCGGGTCTATATCATATAACAATTCGAGCAATGGAAGCTAATATAACTGAGCACCAGAACTACAAAAATCAACCAGAATTCTTACTCTAGCATAACAGACTCAGACACCCCGGATAGGCAATGATGCATCGCATCATATCCCAGTCCCGTAGGCATAATTTGAAGAACCTGAAGTTACTTCAAAAGGGCAACTTTCCTTGTCCTCCTTGTTACAAAGGAAAACTGATTACGAGACCATTTCCACTCAAAATGGACTCAGAGTCTCCTAGCTTCATGTAAAGAATACATGGAGACAATTGTGGGCTTATTCACCCCCTCAAGTGGCCCATTTCGGTATTTTATGGTACTAATAGACGCATCTTCAAAATGGTCATATGTGTGCCTACTGTCCACCCGCAACGTAGCCTTTGCAAAGGTACTGGCACAAATTATTAAGTTGCAGGCATATTTCCCAGACAACTAGATTAAGAGAATACGTCTGGATAATGCTGGAAAATTTACATCACAAGTCTTTCAAGACTACTGCCAAGCAACTGGCATTGAAGTTGAACATCATGTAGCTCATGTTCACACCCAGAACGGGTTAGCTGAATCTCTTATAAAGAAACTACAATGGATCGCTCGTCCATTGCTAATGCAATCTCAGTTGCCTGTTGATCGCTTCCGAGTATATCTCCAAAGAACGGTTGTAGTTTTACCGCAAGCGCACGGTGTAGCGGCGAGCGGGATATCGAACACAGGGAGGACGAATGACCGTGCTTGCTCCTAATCAACCTGGCTACTTAAGAGAGAAATTTGCCTTTGGCGATCCTGTCACAATCGTCAGACAAAACGTGCAGAAATATCAAATCAAATAAAGAACGTCTAGGGAATGGGGAATCCCCGCTACTCACCGTATTTCATAAATGTGGTTCGTTGGTATCAAAATTGCTTGAATAAGAATTTGGATGAACTAGTTGCAACTGAATGTAGAACCAAGCTCACGCTCTCGTGCTATTGCCGGTCTATAGCTATCCTAGGTTTGGATCCAATCTCTTGCAAACCCTAGCCTAGGAAAGCTAGCATTAGGATCAACATCATCGTCAAATCGCGCACCGAGTCCAATCTCTTGCAAACTCGGTCCACGATCTAGATTGTGATAGTTCCTACCCGTCCAATCTCTTGCAAACGAGTATCGGCATGGAATTGCAACCGGAAATCCTAGTATCGGTCCAATCTCTTGCAAACCGATACTTCGAAAATCCGATTCCAACCCAATTCGGATTTCTAGGGCTTCCTATCGAATTGGGATCCAATCTCTTGCAAATCCCAATCGATATGAATACCTAGCCATCCGTAGTAAATTGATCACAATCTAATCCCTAATTATTGATTCTAGCGCAATTTCTACCAATTCATCACAAATATGAAATTGGGCTCGTAGGGTTCATCCCCACGCCCCAAGACGTGGAGACTACTCACAATTCATAGCAAGATCACAAAAATATTCAATGAAATAAGCAATAGAATTCATCACAATATTGAGATAAGCAATAAAAATAGAATTTTTAAGGAAAAGAGATGCAAACCAATGGAGTTCTTCAATTGCTCTAACAAAAATCACAAACTTGTCTATTCTCCAATCACAAGAATAAAGCTAAAAACTAATCTAAAAAGCTGCAAAAAATCTAAGAGAGAGGCTCTCTAAACTAGGGTAAAAACAGGGCTTAAATAGCCCTCAAAATCGTCCAAAAATCGTGACCAAAATACCCCTGCACAGCCTGTTTTCCGCAATTTTCGCTACAGGCAGCGCATCGCACTCGGCCGAGTGACAAAAGTCGCTCGGCCGAGTGAAAACCCTGTCATTTTCCAGTAAGTCGGGGGCTTCAGGGGTCTTCAGTTCGGGGGCGGCTCGGCCGAGTGAGTTGTCGTCACTCGGCCGGTGGCTTCAAGGCACTCGGGCGGACGTAATAATCCACTCGGCCGAGTGGGTCTTCTGAAGCTCAGGCAGCCGAAAAACAGTAACTTCGATGTTTTGGAAGGGCCTCGTCTGGGCGCCACTCGGGCGGACGCGATATAGTCACTCGGCCGATGTGGTCTTCGGTGCTCGGCCGAGTGCACATAGGAACCATATCTGTTCAGGTCGGCCGAGCAGTGTCTCGCTGGTCGGCCGAGTGGCTACTCCACTGGCCGAGTGGGACACAAAAAATGCCCATTCTGCTTGTTTTGGCCTCCTCGTTGCTCCTGTGACGTCCATTCTTCTTCCGCTCCTCTCCAACAGCAAAATACCCCTCGGGGAGGTCGTCGGTGACCGTCTAAAGTGAGCGTATCTCAAGATCACTCCAAATCGCGCCAAATCACCTGAAATGCGACAAAAACAACAAATCGTGAAAAGCATCGCAATATCGTCGATATATCGTGAAAAACATGATTTGGGCGATCTAAATGGCATGCAAACATGCGGAAAAAAAGGTGTAAAATAAGGAGTGATCAAAATCCCCCAAGCTTGCCTCTTACTCGTCCTCGAGGAAGATAAGTAAAAGGCGAAACCGGTGGATTCGGAAAACGGCGAAAAGAAACGAAAAATGAAAAACGAAGAAGAATGAAAACGAAATAGAATAAAGTAAGAAAGAAAGAAGCGAAGAGGTAGGATGCTAGATCATTTCCTCAGGACGTGGGTTTCACTTACTCATATAGCATGCTCTGAATGAAAAATACATATCAAAGAATTTTATTTTGATATCATAGTATAATAGTGCAAGTAGAAATAGAAAACCCACGAACAACGATATAATCATGAAAAACGGAATAATTTTAGAATTAGCATCGTCTGAAACATTTAAAGCGGTATACAAATCACAGATCACACACTTTTCAATTGAACGCTTTCTATCGGGAGTATAAGAGTATCACACTATAGAATAGAGAGAATAGAAAAGTATGGATTTCATGAGATGAACGCTAGGCTTAGATTTCTGGACTTCGTAAAGCTAAAAACAATCTCATTGAGTATAGAATATTACTTAGCCTAGGTCGTCGTGCAATGCCAAGTGGTCACTCTCTCACACATCAATGGATCCCCTCCCCCAAGCTTATCTATACGTGGCATAAAAAATATTTACATCCCCATTTTTATATACATATAGCTCCAAAAGTGATAAAAAGAAAGAAGGGAGGAAGAAAGTGAGATGGGATCTTTTATTGAGGATTCCCCCCCTTTTTTTTCTCTTTTTTTTTCATAGTATATATACAATGCTCCCAACTCAAAGAGAGATAATGATATACAAGAATGTTTTTCTCTCTTTTATTTTTTTAATAATAAGAGACTTGGAGCTAGGAACTAATAGCGGGGGAAATGCCATAAAATAGAATCACTAAGGGGAGATTCACCAATGATTTTAAAAGTAGAGAAATGATGTTCAAAATTTGTGGAGAAAGAAATAAATGTAACTCTCGGTTCACTCTATAAGACATGCACGACAACTTCAGCAGGGTAATCTAATCTACTCAGTTTCGATCACAAAAAAGCCAACTAATCCAGATTTATCATAGCTAACATCATCCAATCATCCTGAAGTGAAGTGTACAATTCATGCATATAGAAGTGATATAGGAAAAGAAATCAGTACTCCAGATATAGGCATTCAATGCGTGAATCTTGGTGTGTTTTCTGTGATAGCATACATATGAATATTCAGACTCAGCTAATAATAAAATTTCATCCATTTTCATGCGGAAAAAGGTGTGGGTTACTATTCTAAATGCAAAGCAAGTCATATCATATGATATCTGAAATAAAGCCTAAGACATGACAAATATAGCATGCATATAGAATAAGCTAAATCCAACGTCATCATCATCATAGAAAAGTCATCTCTAGCATGAGATGAAAAAGAAATAAAGATAAAGGGAAAATAGAACCTATGCAATGCGGCACACGGAAAAATAAGGAAAACGTGATGCATGGTAAAATAAAAGAAGAATGATGAAAAATGAGTGCAAAAGTGAAAAACTGAAAATAAAGGTGGTAAATCAAAAAGAACGTGAGAACTCACTCCCCCAAGCTAAATCGCACAGTGTCCTCAATGTGCAAAGTGTGGCACACCGAGAGACGAGAAATGTGAGGGGTAAGTGAGGATGCATGCATGGACAAGTGAAAAATAAAAAAGAAAAATAAAGAAATGAAAATATGATGCGGACATGATGCATGCATGGATAGGAGCGATACAGATAGATGAGTGGCACCGAAAACTCTCCCTCTCTCCCAAAAAAGATATATATAGATATGGTCACAAATAGAATCCCAAAATAAGTGAGGGGAGGGGGGGTGGACAAAAGTGCATCAGGACCCAGCAGAAACGGGCAGCGCAACGGCAAGAATGGGGTAATGGCATCAAGAGTGCCTAAGAAGGCGGCGCTGAGCCGTCTCCGTCCTGAGGCGGAGGTCGTGAGGGTGGTGCTGGCCGGACAGGCTGCTGAGCGGTGGTGGGTGTGGGAGTGGCAGTAGGCTGAGTGGGTGTGGAAGTGTGGGCGGGAACTTGCTGGGTGGGTGGGGATACGTGCGGGAGTCGCTCCAAGACCTGTGTAAGGCAGTAGTGGATATGTGGTAGCAGGTCGAAGCGGCCAGCCATCGCAATGACGGTGGCGGACAGGGTCCGGAGGTCGCCTCTAAGACCACTCACCGCCCCCTCTAGAGCACGAATGCTCTGAAGTACTGTGTCAGGGAGAGGTGGTGCAGAGGGACGCACCTGGCGAGGCTGGGCAGGTCTGGGCTGGCGTACGCGAGTGGAGTATGTAACGGGCTCAGCAGGGAAGGGTACAAAAGGTGCCGCGCCTAGAAATGTGGGCCGGGCCTCAGTGTGAGGTTGGGGCGGGCGGTGAGAAGTGGAGGCAGCGGTAGCGAAAGAAGAGTACAAAATTGGCTGCGAGGCGGCTAGAGAGGTCAGTGGCACAGAAGTGTGGACAGACGCCACGACGCTATCAGAAAATACGGCATGGGTGGAGACAGAGGTGACTACCGCTGGGGTGGAAGTGTGTGGACCAAAAGGCGCAACCCCAGCAGAGATCATGCTAGCCATGGTCTCCACGACCGCGGCGAACGAGGGCTCTCCACTCTCAACAAAGGTCTGCGGGCGCTCGGGGAGAGCGGAGCAAAGAGGCTCCACGGACAGAGGGCCGGTGGTGGGAGTGATAGTGGTGGTGACAGCCTCGGAAGTGGTGGAGGTGGGCTCAGCTAAGGTGCTCCCGACACCGACAGAGGTGTCAGGAGCGACGGAAATGTCAGGTATGGGCTGAGGGGCCACAGGGTCAACGGGCTCGGCAGCAGGCTCGGCAGGGTGTGCAACAGGGTCTACAGGGGCAGCGGGGGCCTGCTCGGCCTGCTCGGCCTCGAGCACGTACGCAGCGGGGATGAGGACATCCATCGCTGGGAGCCAGTCAACGTGGGCCGGTGCAATCTGGGTCCGAGCTGGGCTTGGGAGAATCATGTAGTCGGCACCGAAAGGGCCGTGCAACCAGACCCAGTGACGCTCACCATGCGGACGCAGCATCTTCATCCGGGCCATAACATCTATCGACAAGGAAGTGGGGCCCGGGACGCGTCGCAAGTCGTCAGGTAGGTCCTCGCCGGTCATCATGGTAAGCAGGGTGATCAGACCGCCGCAGCAGATCGGTGAGCGAGCGCCCACCGATACAATGATGCGGTCTAAAAACCAAGCCGCAATGTCGATCACGACGGCGGGGACAAGCTCGTCTCCATCCCTAGATAGAGCTCTGGGACGTGTCATCGCATAGATCATGTAGAGCTCTGGCGTAGACATCGTGCCCGGCTCATATCTCGCCAAAAATGTCGTCGCCATAAGGCGCTGAGCAATGCGAAGGCAGGGATGTACGATGGCCGAGGCCTTGGCCCTACTAGGGTCAAAGGCGGCGTGGAGACCCGTGATACGTGCCCAGAAGGCACCGACGTCGAAAGAGGGTGGGGGGATATGTGTGGGGCCGTAACCGCGATCGGCTCCGGGGACAGCGGGCCACGAGAAAAACGCTCTCATCATATCGAGAGTGACCTGGCACTCTCGATCCATGAACCAGAATGAGCATCCCTCATCGATCCGGGCGATCGAACTCAAAACCTCAAGTGTCGGGCGGGTAAAAGTATCCGCCGACACCTGGAAAAAATCTCGCCAGCCCACGTTGTCGTACAACGTGAGCATCCCCTCAAGTACCCCCAGGCGTCCTAGGTCAGCGAGGTGTGCGAACCTGGAGGGTACGATCGAGCGCTGGGAGATACGCTCGAAGACGGCGCGGTGTGCGTCGTCTCGGAACGTAATCCCGAGCGGCCCGACCAGTGGAGCCGGTGGTGGCGGCTGTGCAGCGGCGGGGAGAGGCTGTGCGGGCTGTGGGTGCACTGCAGGCTGTGCGGGCTGTGTGGGGCCTGCAGGCTGTGCTGGGTGGACGGCGTGTGTGGGGGAAGGAGGAGAAGACTCGTCCACCTCGTGGGCGGGGCCGGCATCATCCGACCTCTTCCGCTTAGCGGAAGGTCTCCTCGTCCGCGGCCGTGTCCGGGGCGGCATATCGGCCCCGAGCGCGTGTCGAAAAACGTGAAAAGTGCGGCGTGTGCAAAAAGAATGGAAAGAGTATAACCAAACACGCCGCGAGTGCTAAGCAGTGGAAGCGTGCGAAGTCCGCGCCTCCACGAAGTCCAAAACAGCCCGTAGAAGCTCCCCTAAGCTCCCCTAAGCTCCAAAAAGCAACCTGCGCATGAAAAATCGATATCAGCGAGTAATAATCAAAATGTATGGAGCAATAGGGGTATAATGGATAGATATAGAAATTGATTTGGGTTAGGGTGGCGTTTAGCACATGGATCCTCGAGAAATACACGAAAAGAGGAGAAAACGGCGAAAACAGGTGTACCGGAGATGATTGGACGGTCGGCCGCCGGCGGCGACTCGGGCGAGGCGTCGGCGGTGCTCGGCCGGTGGTGGCGGGCCGGGCGGCGGCGGCGCGATGCTGGTCGGGCGAGTGAGGGCGAGAGCGAGGGGGTTCGGGCGAGGCGACGGGGGTGCTCGGCCGGCGGTGGCGGGCCGAGCGGCGGCGTGGCAGCGGCGGTCGGGCGAGTGAGGGTGCGAGCAGGCGAGGAAGCTGAAGGGGCGCGGGCTCGTTTTGGGGGTTTTTGAGATTTCGAAAAATGCGCCCCCCCGCCTTTATATAATAAGAGTTACGACTCGGCCGAATGACGTGGTCACTCGGCCGAGCGAGACCAATGAAAGTTTCCTCCCCGCTATCGCTTCGGCCGAGTGGCTTTGCCAGCCTCGGCCGAGTGGAGTAAGTCCATTCGGCCGAGTGACTCAAGCTACTCGGCATGACTCGCCCTAGGAGGGTATCTGTTTTACTCGGCCGAGTGAACAAATGTACTCGGCCGAGTAGCAGTTATATCGAAATCAAGAAAATAAACAGAGAGTTGGGTACAGCAGTCTTCCCTCGTTCGTGAGCGGCTCGGCCGGACGAACTTGTGTACTCGGCCGAGTGACTAGTATACTCGGCCGAGTGAGCCTTGTGTTCTGCTGTTTGTCTTCGTTTTGGCTCCAAACTCCGTCTTTCTTCCTCCAGTCGATTCCATCTTCCTCCTAAGCGTCGAGCGCCTTCTTGGGGCGCTCCTCGTCGACTCGTTCATCCTCCTCATGATGGATCTACCTATCTCCTCTCCTGTCAAGAAAAAATAGGACCCGTTATCACAAAATTTTTGGTCGAATGACTCAAAACACTAAAAATTTCTAAAACGAAAATAAAGAAAAAGTAAAAATAAAGCAAAAACCGTCGGGTTGCCTCCCGACAAGCACTCGTTTAAGGTCGTGAGCTCGACTCCCTATAATTTTCAATCAATGCGGGATGTTTGGTGCATATGAGATGCACCCGTCAAACTTTCCGGGGAGCGCGCTTGGATTTGGATGTGGCGGCGGCGCGTTCTCCCTCGGTGGTCTCCTATCTCGAATAGTGTTAGGGGGGAGGCTCCCCCAAGCTAGCATTTGCTCCGGTCAACGGCTTTACCGGTGACGCCGGTTTCCGTGCCGGCGGGGCTTTCTTCGGAGACCTCGATTTCGAGAGCTTACAGAGCTCTCGAATCCTTGCGACATCAGCGTCGCCTTGATCATCTTCAGCGGAGAGGTCGGGGGAATCATCTTTATTCTCTTCGTGGCCTAAATCCGGGCCTTCTTCGAAGTCTTCATCAAAAAGAGCGCCAATTGAGTGAGGAATCGCCTCCTCTATCACCTCATCAAGGAGGTCCATGTAATCAAGCTCCTCGTGGTAAGGCATGTGCTTCATAGCCTTAGGAATGTGGAGCTCCACCTCGATGTTGCCGATGTTTAAAGTAAGTGTACCTTCGCGCACGTCGACGATGACTCCGGCGGTGGCGAGGAATGGGCGTCCAAGTATCAACGAAGTGTCTCCCTCCTCCTTAACGTCCATGATCACAAAGTCACATGGCAAGCATATTCCACCCGGGACTTGTAGCGGTATGTCTTCGGCGATCCCTACCGGCATAGTTATTCGCCCATCGGCTAATTGAATGCGCATGTCGGTAGGTTTCAACTTTGTCCCAGTGTTTAGCTTTAAAAACATGGAGAGGGGCATGAGGCTCACACTAGCCCCAAGATCAACCAATGCTTTTTGAAGAGGAACGCCGCCCAAGGTGCAAGGAATCCGAAAACTCCCCGGATCTTTAAATTTTGCCGGCTCCTTCTCTCTCTTGGTGAACCAAGAGCCCTCCTCGGCTAGCATGATCTTCTCCTTCCTTTTCCTCCCCGAAATCAAGTCCTTCAAAAATTTAGCATACGTGGGGATCTCGACGATGGCGTCGAGGAAGGGAATATTGAGGCTAACTCCTCTTAGATACTCGAGAAATTTCGCTAACCTTTTCTCCATTTTCGCTTTCGCTAGTCTTTGGGGGAATGGGACCGGTGGCGTGAAGCGCCTTTCCTCGATCAATTGTTCCGCTCTAGATTTCTCCTTGTCTTGTGGCTCCTTCCCTTTTTCAACCTCAACTACCGGCTCAACCGGCTCCAAGCTTTCCTCCACGGCCTCCTCGGTAGGAATCATAGCGGGGGTGGTGTCCTTCCCGCCTCTAGTAGTGACGGCAGCTATGGCGTTGATGTGGCCGGTGTTGCCCCGTGGGTTTTGCTCCGGTTGCGCCGGCAATCGTTGAGTGTTCCGATTGAGCAACGCTAATTGCTCCGATATTTGGGCCACTACGGTGTTAAGAGAGTCTTGCCCCGCCTTCAAAGTAGCATTCACCTTATTTTGCTCGACTATGAATGCCTCCACTCTAGCTTCGAAGTCGGATCGTTGTGGAGCTTGTGGCGGATTTTGATTTTGGTTCCTCCACCCTTGGTTGTATCCGGGAGGCCTATATGGTGGAACTTGTTGCTTCGGTTGAAAGTTTTGTTGAGTAGGCCCCCTCGGTGGATAGTTTTGTTGTTGGGGTGGTGGTGGTCGAGCTTGTTGAGGCGGTGGTTGTGGCGGGTTCAAAGCTCCTTCATTGTTGGCGTAGGAGAATCCCGGATGATTTCTTGCGGCCGGATTGGACCAATACCCTTGGTTCCCCGCAACATATTGTACTTGCTCCAAGGATCCTTCTCCTTGCTCTCCTCCCGAGTACATGACTTGAGATTGGTCTTGCCAATCACACATTTGGTTGGTCGGTGCGGAGGTGGATGGGCTTCCTTGGGGCTCCGTGATGAACTTCTCCAATCTCTCCACCACCTTGTGGAGAGAATCGAATTTGCTCGTGAGCTCCGCTACGGCCTTTGCCTCGTAGATGCTAGTTGGCTTTAAGGAGGATGTGGAGTGTCCTCGCTCATCGCCCCATTGTTGGTTATTTGAGGCCATCTCCTCAATTAGGGCCGTAGCTTCTTCGGGAGTCTTTGACAAGATTGCACCATTCGCTGCGGCATCAATAATTTGTTTGGTCCCCGGTTGGAGACTGTTGTAGAAGCTATGCACTAGCTCCCAATCCTCTATACTGTGGTGCGGGCATTGATGCTGTAGATCCTTAAAACGCTCCCAAGCTTCATAGAGCGTCTCCTGTGGTCCTCGCTTGAAGGACATGAGAGCGCTCCGGATCTTCACCGTCTTGGATGGCGGATAGAATTTGTCAATAAATGCACTCGCCAACTCGTCCCAAGTAGTGAAGATACCCTCGGCTTGCGTCCTCAACCAATAGAGTGCCTTATCCTTTAGCGTGAAGGGGAAGAGGCGCAGTCTGATGGCATCAATGGAGACCCCCGTCATCTGAAATGTGGCGCACTTCGACAAGAATAGTTGGATGTGGTAGTGGGGGTTCTCATGTGCGTTCCCATGAAATGGGTCTTGTTGCATCAAAACCACCAATCCAGTCTTTAGCTCGAAGTTCTTGTCGACCGCCAACTGCGGCATGGCGATGGATGAGGTGGTAGAAGAAGTCTTAGGCCTAAGCCTATCACGAATAGAAATTATTCTCGCCATCCTCGCCGCCAATTCTTCGGGAGTTTCCGGGTTGGTCATGAACCGCCCTTCCGAACCTTGTCTCCTTTCCGCTCTAAGTCTCCGTGCGGTACGTTCGGTCTCGGGATCAAATAGTATAGCTTTGGGGTCCGCCGTAGATCTCGTGTTCATGCACAGAGGAAACAGAGTTTCAAAGAAATGATTAGAACCGTGGAAGGGTTAGGATAAAAAATAAAAAATAAAAATGATGATAATAATAAAATAAAAAAAAGGAAATAGCTAGGGTGAGAAAGAATCAAACGCAATCGCCTCCCCGGCAACGGCGCCAAAAACTTGATCGCTTCCGAGTATATCTCCAAAGAACGGTTGTAGTTTTACCGCAAGCGCACGGTGTAGCGGCGAGCGGGATATCGAACACAGGGAGGACGAATGACCGTGCTTGCTCCTAATCAACCTGGCTACTTAAGAGAGAAATTTGCCTTTGGCGATCCTGTCACAATCGTCAGACAAAACGTGCAGAAATATCAAATCAAATAAAGAACGTCTAGGGAATGGGGAATCCCCGCTACTCACCGTATTTCATAAATGTGGTTCGTTGGTATCAAAATTGCTTGAATAAGAATTTGGATGAACTAGTTGCAACTGAATGTAGAACCAAGCTCACGCTCTCGCGCTATTGCCGGTCTATAGCTATCCTAGGTTTGGATCCAATCTCTTGCAAACCCTAGCCTAGGAAAGCTAGCATTAGGATCAACATCATCGTCCAATCGCGCACCGAGTCCAATCTCTTGCAAACTCGGTCCACGATCTAGATTGTGATAGTTCCTACCCGTCCAATCTCTTGCAAACGAGTATCGGCATGGAATTGCAACCGGAAATCCTAGTATCGGTCCAATCTCTTGCAAACCGATACTTCGAAAATCCGATTCCAACCCAATTCAGATTTCTAGGGCTTCCTATCGAATTGGGATCCAATCTCTTGCAAATCCCAATCGATATGAATACCTAGCCATCCGTAGTAAATTGATCACAATCTAATCCCTAATTATTGATTCTAGCGCAATTTCTATCAATTCATCACAAATATGAAATTGGGCTCGTAGGGTTCATCCCCACGCCCCAAGACGTGGAGACTACTCACAATTCATAGCAAGATCACAAAAATATTCAATGAAATAAGCAATAGAATTCATCACAATATTGAGATAAGCAATAAAAATAGAATTTTTAAGGAAAAGAGATGCAAACCAATGGAGTTCTTCAATTGCTCTAACAAAAATCACAAACTTGTCTCTTCTCCAATCACAAGAATAAAGCTAAAAACTAATCTAAAAAGCTGCAAAAAATCTAAGAGAGAGGCTCTCTAAACTAGGGTAAAACAGGGCATAAATAGCCCTCAAAATCGTCCAAAAATCGTGACCAAATACCCCTGCACAGCCTGTTTTCCGCAATTTTCGCTACAGGCAGCGCATCGCACTCGGCCGAGTGACAAAAGTCGCTCGGCCGAGTGAAAACCCTGTCATTTTCCAGTAAGTCGGGGGCTTCAGGGGTCTTCAGTTCAGGGGCGGCTCGGCCGAGTGAGTTGTCGTCACTCGGCCGGTGGCTTCAAGGCACTCGGGCGGACGTAATAATCCACTCGGCCGAGTGGGTCTTCTGAAGCTCAGGCAGCCGAAAAACAGTAACTTCGATGTTTTGGAAGGGCCTCGTCTGGGCGCCACTCGGGCGGACGCGATATAGTCACTCGGCCGATGTGGTCTTCGGTGCTCGGCCGAGTGCACATAGGAACCATATCTGTTCAGGTCGGCCGAGCAGTGTCTCGCTGGTCGGCCGAGTGGCTACTCCACTCGGCCGAGTGGGACACAAAAAATGCCCATTCTGCTTGTTTTGGCCTCCTCGTTGCTCCTGTGACGTCCATTCTTCTTCCGCTCCTCTCCAACAGCAAAATACCCCTCGGGGAGGTCGTCGGTGACCGTCTAAAGTGAGCGTATCTCAAGATCACTCCAAATCGCGCCAAATCACCTGAAATGCGACAAAAACAACAAATCGTGAAAAGCATCGCAATATCGTCGATATATCGTGAAAAACATGATTTGGGCGATCTAAATGGCATGCAAACATGCGGAAAAAAAGGTGTAAAATAAGGAGTGATCACCTGTGACTGCATGGGGGACATGCAATCTTGCATGCTGCATCACTAATAAAGATAAGACCATCTGGTAGTCAAACTTATTCTCCTATGCAACTCGCATATGGATCTCCACCAAATATCTCTCACTTGAGAACATTTGGATGCACGGTCTACATCTCCATTGCACCACCACAGAGGACAAATATGGGTCCTCAACGTCGTTTAGGTATCTGTATACGTAGGGTTCGACTCACCAACGATCATCAGATACCTGGAACCCCTAACGGGCGACGCTTTTAAGGCACATCTAGAAGACTGTGAGTTTGACGAAAAATACTTTTCCCAAACTAGGCTTAATTCTAAGACGCCTGCAGCTTCAAAAACCATTTCATGGGATAACAAGACTTTGTCCCTCTTTGATCCGCATACAAACCAATGTGAAGATGAGATCCTGAAGATCATCCAAATACAAAATACAGTTCATATACTACCGGACGAATTCACTGACAACTAGAAGATTGCCGATGACACATCCCTGCTGCAAACACGCCAGCTAGGATTGATATACCCAAAGATGAATGCAATCCACCTGTAGTAGAAGCGGCCGTACCTCAACAAAAGAGAGGACGACCCCCAGGCTCCAAGGATAAGTTTCCTCGAAAGAGGAAAACTCCTGGAGAAAATATGACGATACCACCACAAGATGCTAAGCTCAGCCCAAATACCTCTCCCTTCCTCAATTCCCCTGAAGAGGAAAATATAGAAGAAATATCATTAAATTATGTACGTGCTGGGGAGGTACTGGACAGAAAAAGCACTGTCATCGATGAGGACATTGCGTTCGATATTGAAAATCACGTCACTGAATACGACAATGATATAGATCCACACTCTCTAGCAGAATGTAAACGCAGAGTGGATTGGTCAAAATGGAACGAGGCAATATGAGTAGAGTTGGACTCACTCTTTAAACGTAAAGTATTTGGACCAGTAGTTCCAACACCAAAAGATGTAAAACCTGTGGGCTATAAATGGGTATTGGTAAGAGAGAAAAATGAAAATAATCCGATCGTAAGCTACAAAGCATGCCTTATAGCACAGGGTTTTTCTCAACGACCGGGAATAGATTATGAAGAAACATATTCATCGGTCATGGATGCGATCACTTTCCGATTTATAACTAGCTTAACAGCCACGGAAGGCTAGATATGTAGCTCATGGACGTTGTGACTGCATACCTATATGGTAATATAGATAAAGATATCTATATGAAACTTTCGGATAAACTACCAACAAAAATGACAAATAGACCACATGACGTCTATTCTGTCAAACTCCAAAGATCATTGTATGGTTTAAAACAATTGGAAAGAATTTGGTATAACAAACTTAGTGAATTCCTTGTGCAACAAGGATTCACCAATAATGAAGTGTGCCCTTACATCTTCATAAGAGCAAAGAGAACATGATTTGTAATTATTGTCGTTTACGTAAACGATTTAAATCTTGTAGGATCTCCCGAAGAGATATCTGATGAAAGGATCGTCTTACCCTTGCAATACAAACAACACACTAGAGAGGGGAATAGTGTAATGGCACAAATTGCGTATTCAAAAAATAAACTTGCAAATGCGAAATTATAAATGCAAGAGGAATTTAAACACCACAAAAATCCAAACGCAAACACAAGATATTATACCGGTTCCCCAAAATTGGGTACGTCCAGCCACACTATAATTCTCACACAGAATATAACATGAGAGAGAAGGGTATCTCTCTCACTAGTAAATACTCAATAGTAAATACTCATTATACCAAATGAAATAATGAGAAACCATGGTGACATATAATAGGCATGGATTACATAAACTAATTGCAATAAGAATATAACATGCATACATGAGTGGTTTATATAAACCCACATATCTCTCCCCATAGATATATCTCTCTCCCCATAGATATATCTCTCCCCCCAAATGCATATGTATGAAATACAAGATTTACATAATGCATATATCTCTCCCCCTTGACATCGTCAAAAAGGTGGACATCAAAAGTATCCCCCTTGTCATCTTAATCAAAGTGTGACAATATGCAAGATATAAAGAGATGTATGGTACTAAATTTGTTAAATTTAGTGGGTATCAATCACTATCCCATGCTCCCCCTAGATCATAGAAATGGTCAAATTTTTGACTTCTAGGATCAATACCAATTGTAAAGAAGGAGATAAACGATCTCTAACAATTGAGATAATACCAATTGTAGAAAAAGAATCTTGAAAGATAATCCTCTTTACCAATTATTAATCATAATTGGAGTCATGAGCCTTAAATGTATCAAAGCAATAGATATGGAAAAATCAAGCTTCATTGATACAAAATGACATTGCCAAAACAAAATATAACATTAAACATGTTGGCAATATCCAACGGGTTGAGTTTGAGACCAAAATTAACCAATTGAGAAATGACACCAATTGTGAAGCAATGATCCCAAAGACACCCTGAAATGAGAGTCAAAATATGTTTTAAAATTATTTTAAACATACAGCCTATTAACTCTCCCATTGTCATACACATGATCAATGAATGCATGCATGACAATGTATTCTGCAAGGTCCCCATTTCCATGAAAAATAAATTTGAAAATATTTTCAAAATCATGAACACACACAACCAATGGGTATACTAAAAATAAACATTTAAGCACAATACCCATGCAATATGCATATGTGTGAGGAACCTAAACATTAGGGAACCAAACCCAAGAGGAGTTTGATTTCCTAATGTAATCACATGAGGTGATCACATCCCTAACTAGAGAGTTGATGTATCTATCCCTCTCTTGCACACTACACTTAAACTCAAGGATTTCCTAGGAAAGTGTTTTGCCTTAGCAAGAGGGGTTGATGTGGCATGCTTAGGTGTAGAAAATATTTTCTTAGCATGCATAAAGTGAGGATTTTGATTCTTAACAAAAAATGAAGAGTTTTCATTTTTCCTCACCACCTTGTGATTTACATGCTTCTTGTTGTGTTATTGTTATACAAGAAAGCATGGTGATTCTTCTTAGGTGCTTTTGCAATATTTCTTGTATTTGCACCAAAAGAAGAAATAGAGGTGGGTTTGGTAACCACCTTTGGAGTGTATCCCAAACCTCCTCTATGGTTTACCGGATGTTGTTTTTCAAGCAAACCGTAGAGTGAATCCCTACCATGAACAAAGCTAATAAGCTTATGTGATTCCTCTTCACATTTCAACGTAAGTTGTTAAATGCGAGTTTCTAAGCTAAGGTTTTGAGCTACTAAATTATCATTTGACATGCTCAATTCCTTAACTTGAGAGAGAAGTGTATCTCTTTCATTAGTGTCACAAATATACATATCATTATTGTTTACACTATAAGGTTCTAAGGCATGCAACCTACTCATTATATTTCTAAATTTTGCTTTCAATTTAGCATATGAGTCGATGCACTTACTTGCCCCATTGGAGACCATGTTGAAGCGATATTCGAGCTCCTCGTATGATAGCTTCTCCTCCTCAACTTCCACATCGCTTTCCTCTTTGCTAGAGCTTGACGAAGACTCTTCCCCCTTTGCCATGAAACACATTTCCTCGTTGGGGTTGAGTCACGCCTCTACCTCTTCATCACTTGAGCTAGAGGAGATTGATGAAGAATCATCAAAAGCCGTGAAGCACATGTGAGCTCACTCCTTGTCATCGTCTTCTTCATCACTTGATGTGTCCTCATCGGAGTCATCAAATGTGCCGCCAAGTCCCTTCTTTTGGTTCTTGAACTTGGACTTGCCTTTCCAATGCTTCTTCCCTTTACCCTTGTAGGTTTCATTGGTGGGTTTGGAAGGGAATTCGGTGGAGAGATGACCTTTTCCGCTACAATTGAAACAAATCAGATTGTTAGAATTAGAGGCAAACTTTGAAGAAGATTTACCTTGCTTGCTTTTGAGGAATGCTCTTAGTTGCTTGTAAGCTCCATGATTTCATCTCTACTGGCTTCTGTTGTATCTCCTGGCACACAAAATACACTAGAGGGGGGATGAATAGTGTAAATTACGACGATATTGCAAAATTAAAAGTTAATAAAAATTGCAATAAGAGTGCGGAAATAAAAGATCACAATCCATAATATTCCAAACGCAAACACAGAGATTTTTATCCTGGTTCGAATCCTTGTGATCCTACGTCCAGTCCTCTACCCCGTAGAGATTTGAATCGCCTAAAACACTTGCTCCCCGTAAGTAATCAACATACAAAGATGTCAACACTCCCCGTGTTGCAAACTTGTACAATCTCTTCAACAAGAGATTCACCAAAATAAAGTAACGAAAGAGTATGAAACAATATCACCTATAGTCTTGATAATTGATGGAATTATTGCGCAAGGAAGGTGATTGAATCTCCAAGGTTCTGGTTGGAACTTGCAGTAGAACGAACTTGAAGATTGGACTTTCTATGGAGGAAAAATTTCTGCAGAGGTTTCTCTAAGAAAATCTGAAAATCATTAACTTTAAAGAGAGAGAAGTAAATTTAAGAAAAGAGAAAGAAAGTGAATTTTCGTGTGATTTTAAGCAGCGGTCTGGGGTCTATTTATAGTCCAAAAGGTAGTTTTTGAACGTTGGACAACTGCCTAAATTTTTTAAAAAAATTATGGGAAAGTTTTTCTATTAGTCGACTAATATGAGTGCCTAGTCGATTAATTAGAACAGCTGACTAGGGTTCTCGCTGTTGAGGTGTCCTTTCAGAAAATAACTTCCAAAAACAGAAAGAAACTTCTGTAAACGGATATAAACTGTCAGGAACTAGCCATTTATGACAGTTCTAATTTCCAGAAATAAAATATATTATTTAATTAATAAATCATTTAAAATAACTGATTTGAAAATAGACTGGTAGACTAACAGAGTCTGTTGGTCGATTAAAAATATGAATTTTTAGAAATTTGTGTAAAAATGATTCTAAAGACTTAAAAATGGGTCTGATAAATTTTTAGGACAGAAACATTTTAATATTAAAATTGGTCGACTAGCATTAGGGGTTGGTCGACTAATAGGATTTCCGACGTGATTTTTTGAAGACAGATCCTAAAGGACTAAGAGAGATTATCATCAAGGCTTTTACATTCTAAGTAAATGCAAGAGAAAAAAATAAAGATTACATCTCATTTACAAGATACAAAACATCACCGATAAGCTTCGTCTTGTAGTGGTTGCTTCTTGCAATATGTAGACTTGATGATTGTCTTAGTTGATTTGTGCTATAACATCTGCACAGATAGAGTTAGTATAAAGATAATATGTTTGTATCATCAAAACCACATGAGGAGTTGTGAGTTTCCAACATTCTCCCCCTTTTTGATGATTTTACAAACATTTAATATAATAATATAAAAAGATGTTATAAAAAATGTTAGTAAGCAAAATGTTATTTGTTTAATCTTAACATATGGCTTATAAACAATATATGAAACTTGCAAGTTGTATAACCATATATGATGTTAACATGAACATGAATATTAACATGAAATGTGAAAATTAGAAATAGAAATATTGATAATATGAGTGCATGATGTATATTTGTTGTAATATTAAATCTCCCCCTGAATATTAACATATTTGTTATATTAATTCTCCCACTTGGAAATTATCAAAAATGGGAAAATCTGCCATTTTAGTGGATTAGTCGACTAATGGTATATTCTGGTCGACTAACTGCAGAAAATTTCAGAGAGCAGAAAAACAGAGGAGACATTTTTGTAGGCAAATTGAAATGCATTAATAAGGTACAACAATACATGATAGGATGCTTACATAAGAAAAGATACAAATGAAAGCAAACAAACATTCAACAACATAAAGCAAAATACATTCAAATAACTAAACAAACTAACATCAAGGATCACTAGTCGACCATCTGATTGTCCTGGTCGACCAGAAACTAAAACGTGCGAGGCCTAATATGGTGGAGGAGGCCTAGGAGCGCAGTATGATGTGGAAGGAGAGTAAGGAGACCATTGTTTCAAGAGGCTTAGAATTTGTGCTTGACTCTCTTGCATATTTTCGAAGCCCGTATTCATGTCGGTATTAATCCTCTCAAGGCGAGTCTCAAAACCACCAAGATGCTCTTGAACACCGGTAAATCCAGAGTTGACATCTTCGCGGAGCTGATCAATTTGATCTTGTAGTGTTGGTCGGGAAAGAGGAGGACGTGCGTAAGGATTGACGGTTACTTTGCGACGTCGGGAAGGACGTTCAACTTGGGGTTACTGGTCTTGAGGTTCTTCTTCTTCATGTTTGGCCATGGGAGGAGGAGCGGGAAGTTCCAAGCGATTGACGACAGAACGATCAAATTCTTGAGGATTAACGATGAGATATTCGCCATCAAGAGGGACTCCAAAGTGGTGAAAAATACGAGTGAGGAGACATGTAAGAAAAATGTGAGTAGTAATGGGTTTGAGCAAAAACATGCATAATAGTGATAGACCAATCAACTTTGATTCCCCCCATTATAGCATAGAGAGCCAGGTTACGGGTGTCATTAACATAGTTGAGGGAACATGCCTTAGGAATCAAGTTATATGTGATTATCTTGATGAGAAGGCGTGGAATGACGGACATACTAATCCGAAAATCAGGACTTAGTTGATTGAGGATTTTGGGATCTTCCATGGGGATTGGAGCGAGATGTTGAGCACAATGAGGGATATGTAGACTTTGAGCAAGAGTATCATAGGTGAGATGAATGGGAATTCCTTTAACGATGGTGTCAAGGAAAACGGGACCCCCTTTCTCTACCGAAACCATGTTGGAATAAAATTCCTTGACAAGAGTGGGATAGTAAGGGAGTGGATCATTCCAAATGGTGAAGAGATAAATGATGTTGAGAAAATGAAAGAGGTTGTAGTTGAGATGACCGGATCCGAAAACTTTATGGTTCGTTTCGGGAAGAACGAAGCTCTTTCAACCGTTATAGCCGGATTTGGGCGTCGAGGATGGCGAGGATTCGACGAGGAAGCCATCAATGAAGGCTGAAGTGCTCCTACAGAGAATTTGTGTGATCTCTTTCGAGATATAGAGGATTTTCGGCTATATTATGCCTTGGATTTTCTCATGGTGAAGAAGAAAGACCTATGGTGTTTAAATAGAAGATCTGAGTGGGAAATTCGAAATTTGAATCAAGAAACCGAATTAAAAACTTCCTAATAACTCCTAAGGCGTTTTAGGAACTTCTGCAACGTTTTCGAGAGGAAAATCTAGCAAGAAATCGCGTAAAACAACGTTTAGAAACCGCTGTTCTTCGGCTGTCAACAACGATTAGTCGACTATGATTGGTTATTAGTCGACCAGTCGGGGGTTTTTGTGGAGCGATTTGGGTATTGACAAAAAATTTCAAAAATTTTAAAAAAATTTATTTCGGTCAAAGAGAAGGACTGATGGGTTGTTGCATTGGGAAGGTAATTGTGTAAGAGGTTTGACCATGTATAAGTACTTTTGTACTTAAAGTATAAAAGGGTGTAAAGGAGAGGTCATGTCCTTAGTACTTGGAAAGTACTTTATGAGAGGGAAATGTATTATTCAAAGTTTTGAATGAGAAAAACAGGTTTGACAAAATATAAAAATAAATTTTAGGAAAAGTATATTTTATTAATATAATAAGTAATTCCGGAGGGTTAGTCGACTAGTATCCAGTATTGGTCGACTAATTCAAAAATGAATGAATTCAGAAAAATCCAGAAAAATCATAAAATGATACTAACATGATATATAATTATATTATATGATTGAAATGTCGATTCACTAATAATGCCACGTTCTCTTCTAAGTTTTAGAAAAGTTTCTTCCTTAAGGGGCTTAGTAAGGATATCAGCTATTTGATTTTTAGTATCTATATACTTAAAAATAATGTCACCTTTTTGGACATGATCATCGAAGAAGTGATGACGTATATCTATGTATTTAGTGCATGCATGATGTACCGGATTTTTGGATAAATTTATAGCACTAGCGTTGTCACACATAATAGGACATGCGTTACATGTAATTCCATAATCTAGTATAGTTTGTTTCATCCATAAAATCTGTGCACATGCTAATCCAGTGGCAATGTATTCCACTTCAGTAGTAGATAAAGAAACATAATTCTATTTCTTTCTAAACCATGATACTAATGCATAACCTAAAAAGTGACAAGTTCCACTTGTACTTTTACGATCAGATTTGCCGCCATCAAAATCTGCATCATTATATGAAATCAAATCAAATGAATTTGATTTTGGATAATATAAACCAAAATTAGATGTGTGCTTGATATACCTAATTATTCTTTTGACAGCAATCAAATGTGATAATTTAGGATCAGACTGATATCTAGCGCATATACAAACAGAAAACATAATATCTGATCTACTTGCAGTAAGATAAAGTAATGGTGCAATCATAAATCAATACAATGTTTGATCAACACTCTTACCATTTGGATCCTTGTCAAGATTTGATGAAGTACCCATTGGAGTACGCTTTTTTGCAGAATTCTCTAATCCAAATTTTTTGATGAGTTCCTTTGTATATTTACTTTGATGTATAAATATACCTTCCTTCATTTGTTTGATTTGAAGTCTGTAACGGTACGTTTTCGTTGTACTTCGTTCGTGCACGTGCTTTTGGCCGTGCACGTGTTTATTTTAGACTTTGTTTGATTTTGAATACTTTTGTGTGATATGCCGTTGCGAACGTCTCTGAGAGTATTAAATAGTGGCACTATCTTAGAACGACGTTTCTCGAGTCGTTTTCCCACAATTTAAACTTACTCGATGAGACGTGACGATTTTCACTTTTGACGGGAGACGTTTCTATTTTTAGTCTCGTCGTCCGACGTCGAATTTGAGATCCGTCTTCTTAGTTAGCTCACATTCGTCGCCACGATCACCACCATATTTATTTTATAATTTTTGGAGTTTATTTGACCACTTTTATAATTTTTACAAGTTTTATAATATTTTTAATAATTAATTTATAAACTATTTTCGGCCAAATAAAATTTATTTGAGTTTTAAACGTTTTAAAGAATTTTTGAGCCAATTTCCAGCTCATTTGGACCAGGTCAAACCCTTGGATGAGTTGGAGTAATTGAATTTCAAATTTTAAATCTTTTTGAACTTCTAATCCTATTAGATTTAGCCCTAGACCAAGTCAACCCATCTATACTATATAAGCAACCCCTAGCAAGACCTATTTTCCAAAGAAATTAGCCCTAGCCTCTTCCAAACTTGAAATTGGACGTTGCGACGAATCGTCGCAACGTTGCGACGTTCAGCCCCCCGCACGACCGAGAAAACCCACCGCATCCGCCCGCTCCGACCGATAGCCGCCCCCGCATCCTCGCCGTCCGCACGCTGCAGCAGCCGCCCACGCCCGTTCCCCCCGCTTGGCCGAGAGAGGCCCTCGGTCTGACCGAGGCCCCGCTCCGCACAAGCGCTCCGCATCGACCCGCCCCGTCGCCCCGCTCCGCTCCGTGTCTGACCGGTCGCCCCGCCCGCTGTGACCGAGCGCCCAAGCGCTGCACGTTGCAACGCTGCCCCGCCTCGCATCCCAAGCGCACGACCGAAGCCCCCGACCGGTCTGACCGAAGGAAACGCCCGCCCCCGCTGCTGCGACCGACCCAAATCGTCGCACAGCGCCGTTCCTAGTGTCTGACCGAGAGATTTCCCCGCACCGAGGCTGTACGACCGAGAGCCACTCGTCGCAACCCCGCATCCGTCGCACCACTTACCTCCGTGGGCCCCCCCAAGTTCTCCAGAGGTGTTGTGGGTTCCCCAAAGGTCCCTAGGACTACTGTGGGCCCCACTTTGGTACGTTCTCTTCGACGACTTGCCGCGTACGACGTCGTCGCACGTCGTAGCCGTCGCCGCACGTATTAGCTTTGGAATCTGGAATCGTCGCCCGAGTTATTTGCTCTGAAATTTCCAGCGAGGAAACTAATTGGAATCTGGACTTGGAGCGCGATCTTTATTCCAACCCCCGGCGTCGCTACCCGACGCCGGTGTAGCTTTCGCGTCGTGTTGAGGTAACGTTTTGCACCCCTAGGACCCCCAACCCAATTGCATGCTAATCAAGACTAAAAATCAGTATTTTAAAGTATTTTAAATGTTTTAGAAATCACTAATCAAGATTAATAAAACGGATGTAGGCCGGTGGACTTGTGCACGTAGGAATCGTGACTTTGGACTCGTTGGACGGTGTTTTCTTGACGTGATAGTTGCAGGCAAGTGAAACTTGCCAACTCTTGTGTAGGGCCATGTTTTTAGGCCATTTTCTTGTTCCTAGCGTAAAAGAGACTAGTCAGTGAAATGATAGCTGGCTAGACGCCTACTTGATCTAGTTTGACAACGAAACTAGATCCGTCACCTAAATGATCTAGCTTGACAACGAAGCTAGATCCAACCCTTAAACTTGTCATTCATGCATGCTAAACTGTCACGTTTACTTTTCTTACTTGTACGCTTTACTACTTGCCATGCCATGTCATCCATGCATTGAATGTTGCATCGTAGCACACGCTACAATACTTGTCCTCGTACTACTTGTCCGGCTAGGTGCACCCCTACGCCATACTTGTTTACACACTTCCTGGCTCGTGGTCCAGAAGCGGGCCTCATGTGTTGGCTAGAAACCAATGCCCGATACACGTGGAGGGGTAGGGATAAACGGTTACTTGAGCTTAGGAGTTGGCCCGCGCAGCCACTCTAGCCAAAAGACGGAATCTCTGTGCACGAGGTGCTTACTTTCCTTGTCTTGTACTTGTCTTGTGAATGTCATGCCATGCTCGTACCTTACTTTACTTTACTTTACCTGTTGCACTCATTACTTAAACTGCCATGTCATTGCATCATGCTAGAACTGCTAGGTTGTTTTACTTGTACTTCCAGTTTCACTTGCACAAGTCTTTTAGACTTGCTGACATGTGCCCCTTGCTCTTTTGGGTGTCACATGTTAGACCCTGAGCTAGAGACAGTTGCTGAGGACGAGGTGTTTGCTGACGCTGAGCCCGAGCCTACGTTCGTGGAGGAGTTCGAGGACACCGGAGACCAGTCTTAGAGACTGATTTTACTTGCTTTTGCTTTAGGTTGCTGTTAGTTGTCGGTGCTTGCACCTTTTCCTTGTTTTCGTACTTTGTACTTTTGTTGGCCATGCTGGGCCTCTTTTAGACTCTTTTATTTTAGCCTGGTGGCTTTTTCTGCGATGTTGAGATTTATTATGGATATTCTGAGATGTACTTTTGTCTCTTTTCGTTATTATTATCTTTGTTTCGTTTCGCGTTGCAAGGACCTGCAGTTTGAAGTGATTGACGCTTATCGGACTTGCGGCTTTGTAGCTTCAAGTCTGGGCGGACCTTCTCACGCTTCGCCTCCACGTTTTTGGGAAGCGGGGCGTGACAGGTTTTGTTGGTGGCCCATGCAGGTCTCGAACCTGCGATTGCGAACTAACGGAACAACGATAATAAACGGAATATCCATTAAATAAATAGCAACATCCAAGTCATTAAGCTATGATTCTAATTTGTTTGTTCGTTTTCTATGTCCTTAGATGGCTGGACGACGACAGACCCGATCTGGCACTGGGCCCAATCGTGCTGAGGAGCCAGATAGAGAGCCCACCAATGCTGAGATCATGAGGATGATGCATCAGATGATGCAGGTGCAGCAGGGCATGCTCCAGAACACTCAGAGTGCTCCTCGCCATGAGCCAGGAGCGAAGCAGTTTCGGGAGCTGGGCCCGACGTACTTTGATGGATCTGAAGGACCGATGGTTGCAGAGGAGTGGATCAGAAATACTGAGGATAATCTGAAGATGTCGAAGGTCAACCCGGCTGGATGGGTTGATCTGGCAAAGAGCCAGCTGAAGGATAATGCCCGAAACTGGTGGGATGCAGAGGAGGAGCTATTAGTGAGCCCTATACCTTGGGCTACTTTCAAGTCTAGATTCGATGAGGAGTACTTTCCGAAGGCTGCTAGGAGGGAGATGTTGCAGCGCTTCATTGAGCTGAAGCAGGGGAGTCTGACGGTGGACCAGTACCACCAGGAGTTTACTAGATTGAGTCGCTTCGTGCCAAAGATGGTAGAGGATGCTGAGGAGAAGGCTCAGAAGTTTCTGCAGGGTCTTTCTCTAGACTTGCAGAGTCTGGTGTCTACGTCGGACATGGAGTCATATCAGAAGTTGCTGGTAGCTGCTCGGAGACAGGAGAAGATTGCGAAGCAGAAGAGAGGACTGATTTCTGGAGCTGGGAAGAGGCCTATGGAGCAGGTCAGAGGAGTGGTCAGGCCTGGGACTAGGCCTAATCAGACGGTGCAGTTCAAGAAGCCTGGTGTGCCTCCAGAGAAGACTTGCTACTTCTGTGGCAAGACCGGGCATATCAAAGATCAGTGTAGGAAGATGTTGGGACAGTGCCTGATTTGTGGAGATCCTACTCATGCTATGAAGGAGTGCCCTAGGTCTAAGGTACCCTGGAGGGATCCCGTTGCCGCACAGCCGTTGCAGCAGAGAGCACCTGCAGGTCGTGGAGTGCCTCTTCCTCCGCAGAAGAAGGCTTTTTAGCAGGCTGTGCAGCCGAGGAGGCAGGCTTACCTGATGACGGCAGTGGAGAACGAGGCTACGGATGAGGTTATCGCAGGTAATTCTCAAACTAGTTGTTTCCCTCCCTAGATAGCTTGATTGTTAGATTATGTTTGAATTGATTGCATATGAATGTTTGTTAGAATAGGGCTTGATTGTTAGATTATTTGTTAGGTGTGATTTTGGTGTGCACATTTCCTGCACGAGTCCTCTTTGACTCAGGTGCATCGATGTGCATTATCTCTCGGAGCTTCGTCGAGAAGCATTCCTTGACGACTTCCCCTCTTCCCAAGAGTTGGAACATCGTCACGGGAAATGGCGTGATCTCGGTGCATCGTGGGTGCACTTCTTGCCCTTTGGTGGTCTGTGGACATGAGCTTTACGCTGACTTTATTGTCCACGACATCATCAATTAAGATGCCGTGCTCGGGATGGATTGGCTCGCGAGCTTCTATGCTACGATCGATTGTCGGAGGAAGAAGGTGGTGTTCGAGATCCCCAGACATCCGGTGTTTGAGTTCAGTCGAGGTAGCAGTTCGCTTGGCCCTGTCAGGTTTCGGGCCAAGCCGGTGGAGCTTGTAGCTATGCAGATGGAGCAGGATAGACCAGCTGTGGTACGTGAATTCGACGACGTCTTCCCCGAGGAGATGTCTGGATTGCCACCCGATCGAGCTCTCGAGTTTTCGATCGATCTTATTCCGGGAGCGCAGCCTATTTCGAAGGTGCCGTATCGGATGGCTCCAGCAGAGTTGGAGGAGTTGCGTAGGCAGCTGGACGAGCTTTTGCATAAAGGATACATCAATCCCAGTGTGTCTCCGTGGGGAGCACCGGTGTTGCTGGTGAAGAAGAAGGATGGCTCGCGTCGCATGTGTGTGGATTACCGGGAGCTGAATGCTGTGACTATCAAGAATAAATATCCCTTGCCACAGATAGATGACATCTTTGATCAGCTCGGAGGATCGAGGGTGTTCTCTAAATTGGATTTGAGAAGTGGCTACCATCAGCTTAAGGTGAAGAAGGACGACATCCCGAAGACAGCCTTCAGGACGAAGTATGGTCACTACGAGTTCGTGGTTATGCCCTTCGGCGTAACCAATGCACCCGCAGTCTTTATGAACCTGATGAATTTGGTCTTCTACGACTTTCTAGACAAGTTCGTCGTCATCTTCATTGACGATATTCTGATCTATTCAAAGTCGGAGGAAGAGCATGCCTCGCACTTGAGGACCGTGTTGGAGATCTTGAGGAAGCATCGTTTGTATGTTAAGTATTCCAAGTGCGAGTTCTGGCTAGATAGAGTTGCCTTTCTCGGGCATGTGGTGTCTGGTGATGGAATTTCTGTGGATCCCGAGAAGATTGTGGCTATCAGAGAGTGGCCGGTTCCGCAGTCGGCGTCAGAGATTCGGAGTTTCCTTGGACTTGCAGGCTATTACCGGTGTTTTATTAAGGACTTTTCTCGGATTGCTGAGCCGATGACCAGACTTACGCGGAAGGATGTACCTTATGTTTGGTCTGATGATTGCGAGAAGGCTTTTGGTATTCTGAAGGAGAGGTTGACGACTGCCCCCGTACTTGCTGTGCCTGATAGGAGTGGAGGATTCGAGATCTTTTGCGATGCTTCGGGGAAGGGTCTTGGATGTGTGTTGCATCAGCATGGGCATGTGGTTGCGTATGCTTCTCGTCAGCTTAAGGCTCATGAGAAGAATTACCCGACACATGATTTGGAGTTGGCTGCCGTCGTGTTTGCGCTGAAGATTTGGAGGCACTTCCTGCTGAGTGAGAAAGTGAAGATCTTCACTGATCACAAAAGCTTGAAGTATATCTTTACTCAGAAGGAGCTCAACATGCGACAGCGTCGATGGTTGGAGCTCATGGCAGACTACGAGATTGACTTGCAGTATCACCCTGGCAAGGTGAATGTGGTTCCGGATGCGCTGAGCAGACTTCCAGCGGTGATGATGTTGACGTCGCAGTGGAGATTGCAGCAGGACTTTTGCGAGACCGGTATCGAGATTATTCTTCCTGGAGAGACTTCTACGATGATGAGCATGCAGATACAATCAACGATCGTGGATAGGATCAAGGCTGGACAGGCTGGAGATGCTAAGCTGGTGAAGATTCGGGAGCAGGTGGAAGCCGGCCTGCGGACTGACTTTTTAATTCACGAGGATGGTTCGTTGAGATTTGGAGCCAGGTTGTGTGTGCCGGCTGGAGATATCAGAGAGGAATTATTGGTCGAGGCACACAGTTCGCCGTATTCTGTGCATCCTGGTGGGACCAAGATGTACAAGGATCTTCGTCTGAACTTTTGGTGGCATGGTATGAAGAGAAGTGTGGCTCGGAGTGTAGCCAAGTGTTTGGTTTGCCAACAAGTAAAGGCGGAGCATCAGCGTACGGCAGGGTTGCTGCAACCGCTTCCGATTCCGGAGTGGAAGTGGCAGCACATCACTATGGATTTCGTGACTGGACTACCTCGGAGTCCGAAGCAGAACGACGCGATTTGGGTGATCGTAGATCGATTGACCAAATCCACGCACTTTATTCCCTTCCGAGTAGGCCAGTCTACCGAGACGCTAGCGAGGAGATACATGGAGGTAAATTCGTTTACTCTCCGTTCCTATTTCCTTTTTTTCTAGTTTAGATAGTGATGTAACGTGAATCGTGCAGGAGATCGTACGACTTCACGGAGTCCCCGTGAGTATCGTGTCGGACAGAGACACGAGATTCACATCTCAGTTTTGGCAGAGTCTGCAGAAGAGCTTGGGTACGAGTCTGAGTTTCAGCACGGCGTACCACCCGCAGATGGATGGCCAGTCCGAGAGGACGATTCAGATTTTGGAGGATATGTTGCGAGCTTGCATGTTGGACTTTAAGGGATCTTGGGAGGATCATCTCCATCACGTTGAGTTTGCCTACAATAACAGCTACCAGGCGAGTATTGGAATGGCGCCTTTCGCCGCGCTATATGGAAAGAAATGTCGATCGCCACTGAGCTGGGATGACGTTGGAGATCGGGAGCTGTTAGGACCGGAGATGATCGTGGAGGCCGTGGATGTGGTGAGGAATATTCGAGAGAAGCTGAGGATTGCGCAGGACCGTTTCAAGCATTGGGCAGATGCTAAACGGAGGCCCTTGGAGTTTCAGCCTGGCGATCATGTCTTTCTGAAGATTTCTCCGAACTGCGGAGTTATTCGATTCGGGAAGAGAGGCAAGCTGAGTCCGAGGTTCATTGGACCGTTCGATGTTCTGGAGAGAGTTGGCGCTGTGGCTTATCGTTTGGCGTTGCCACCGTCGCTTGTGGGAGTTCACGACGTATTTCACGTATCTCAGTTACGTCGATACGTTAGTGATCCCTCCCACGCTGTGGATTTCTCGGAGATTACGGTACATCCGGATCTGTCTTATGATCAGCAGCCGTTGAGATTCTGGATCGTCGACAGAAGCAGCTGAGGAATAAGATCGTCGACTTGGTTCGTGTGCAGTGGCGTCACGGTTCCCCCGGTGAGTCTACCTCGGAGCGTGAAGATGAGATGAGAGAGCGCTTCCCGCACCTTTTCCCGAGCAATGCTTGATGTTGATTCCGAGGA
This sequence comes from Scilla litardierei, assembly GCA_030789695.1. Lineage (NCBI taxonomy): Eukaryota > Viridiplantae > Streptophyta > Magnoliopsida > Asparagales > Asparagaceae > Scilla > Scilla litardierei. Next base: position 700,219,929 of record CM061142.1, read on the forward strand.
CGGAATCATTTCTAAGGTGGGGAGGATGTAACGGTACGTTTTCGTTGTACTTCGTTCGTGCACGTGCTTTTGGCCGTGCACGTGTTTATTTTAGACTTTGTTTGATTTTGAATACTTTTGTGTGATATGCCGTTGCGAACGTCTCTGAGAGTATTAAATAGTGGCACTATCTTAGAATGACGTTTCTCGAGTCGTTTTCCCACAATTTAAACTTACTCGATGAGACGTGACGATTTTCACTTTTGACGGGAGACGTTTCTATTTTTAGTCTCGTCGTCCGACGTCGAATTTGAGATCCGTCTTCTTAGTTAGCTCACATTCGTCGCCACGATCACCACGATATTTATTTTATAATTTTTGGAGTTTATTTGACCACTTTTATAATTTTTACAAGTTTTATAATATTTTTAATAATTAATTTATAAACTATTTTCGGCCAAATAAAATTTATTTGAGTTTTAAACGTTTTAAAGAATTTTTGAGCCAATTTCCAGCTCATTTGGACCAGGTCAAACCCTTGGATGAGTTGGAGTAATTGAATTTCAAATTTTAAATCTTTTTGAACTTCTAATCCTATTAGATTTAGCCCTAGACCAAGTCAACCCATCTATACTATATAAGCAACCCCTAGCAAGACCTATTTTCCAAAGAAATTAGCCCTAGCCTCTTCCAAACTTGAAATTGGACGTTGCGACGAATCGTCGCAACGTTGCGACGTTCAGCCCCCCGCACGACCGAGAAAACCCACCGCATCCGCCCGCTCCGACCGATAGCCGCCCCCGCATCCTTGCCGTCCGCACGCTGCAGCAGCCGCCCACGCCCGTTCCCCCCGCTTGGCCGAGAGAGGCCCTCGGTCTGACCGAGGCCCCGCTCCGCACAAGCGCTCCGCATCGACCCGCCCCGTCGCCCCGATCCGCTCCGTGTCTGACCGGTCGCCCCGCCCGCTGTGACCGAGCGCCCAAGCGCTGCACGTTGCAACGCTGCCCCGCCTCGCATCCCAAGCGCACGACCGAAGCCCCCGACCGGTCTGACCGAAGGAAACGCCCGCCCCCGCTGCTGCGACCGACCCAAAGCGTCGTACAGCGCCGTTCCTAGTGTCTGACCGAGAGATTTCCCCGCACCGAGGCTGTACGACCGAGAGCCACTCGTCGCAACCCCGCATCCGTCGCACCACTTGCCTCCGTGGGCCCCCCCCAAGTTCTCCAGAGGTGTTGTGGGTTCCCCAAAGGTCCCTAGGACTACTGTGGGCCCCACTTTGGTACGTTCTCTTCGACGACTTGCCGCGTACGACGTCGTCGCACGTCGTAGCCGTCGCCGCACGTATTAGCTTTGGAATCTGGAATCGTCGCCCGAGTTATTTGCTCTGAAATTTCCAGCGAGGAAACTAATTGGAATCTGGACTTGGAGCGCGATCTTTATTCCAACCCCCGGCGTCGCTACCCGACGCCGGTGTAGCTTTCGCGTCGTGTTGAGGTAACGTTTTGCACCCCTAGGACCCCCAACCCAATTGCATGCTAATCAAGACTAAAAATCAGTATTTTAAAGTATTTTAAATGTTTTAGAAATCACTAATCAAGATTAATAAAACGGATGTAGGCCGGTGGACTTGTGCACGTAGGAATCGTGACTTTGGACTCGTTGGACGGTGTTTTCTTGACGTGATAGTTGCAGGCAAGTGAAACTTGCCAACTCTTGTGTAGGGCCATGTTTTTAGGCCATTTTCTTGTTCCTAGCGTAAAAGAGACTAGTCAGTGAAATGATAGCTGGCTAGACGCCTACTTGATCTAGTTTGACAACGAAACTAGATCCGTCACCTAAATGATCTAGCTTGACAACGAAGCTAGATCCAACCCTTAAACTTGTCATTCATGCATGCTAAACTGTCACGTTTACTTTTCTTACTTGTACGCTTTACTACTTGCCATGCCATGTCATCCATGCATTGAATGTTGCATCGTAGCACACGCTACAATACTTGTCCTCGTACTACTTGTCCGGCTAGGTGCACCCCTACGCCATACTTGTTTACACACTTCCTGGCTCGTGGTCCAGAAGCGGGCCTCATGTGTTGGCTAGAAACCAATGCCCGATACACGTGGAGGGGTAGGGATAAACGGTTACTTGAGCTTAGGAGTTGGCCCGCGCAGCCACTCTAGCCAAAAGACGGAATCTCTGTGCACGAGGTGCTTACTTTCCTTGTCTTGTACTTGTCTTGTGAATGTCATGCCATGCTCGTACCTTACTTTACTTTACTTTACCTGTTGCACTCATTACTTAAACTGCCATGTCATTGCATCATGCTAGAACTGCTAGGTTGTTTTACTTGTACTTCCAGTTTCACTTGCACAAGTCTTTTAGACTTGCTGACATGTGCCCCTTGCTCTTTTGGGTGTCACATGTTAGACCCTGAGCTAGAGACAGTTGCTGAGGACGAGGTGTTTGCTGACGCTGAGCCCGAGCCTACGTTCGTGGAGGAGTTCGAGGACACCGGAGACCAGTCTTAGAGACTGATTTTACTTGCTTTTGCTTTAGGTTGCTGTTAGTTGTCGGTGCTTGCACCTTTTCCTTGTTTTCGTACTTTGTACTTTTGTTGGCCATGCTGGGCCTCTTTTAGACTCTTTTATTTTAGCCTGGTGGCTTTTTCTGCGATGTTGAGATTTATTATGGATATTCTGAGATGTACTTTTGTCTCTTTTCGTTATTATTATCTTTGTTTCGTTTCGCGTTGCAAGGACCTGCAGTTTGAAGTGATTGACGCTTATCGGACTTGCGGCTTTGTAGCTTCAAGTCTGGGCGGACCTTCTCACGCTTCGCCTCCACGTTTTTGGGAAGCGGGGCGTGACAAAGTCCAATGAAATAGGTTAATTCACCCATGTGACTCATCTCAAATTCATTCTGCAATTCCTTAGAAAATTCTTGACAACGAGAATAATTAGTAGAAACAAAAATTATGTCATCAACATATATTTGTATAATGATAACATCAGAATCTATATGTTTGGTAAATAAAGTAGAATATATCTTTCCAATAGAATATCCAGATTTTAACAGAAAGTTCTTCAATCTTTCATCCAAGCACGAGGTGCTTGTTTTAATCCATATAATGCTTTCTTTAACTTGAAAACATGATAATCTAAATTTTCATGCTGAAATCCTGGTGGTTATTCTACATAGACTTCTGCTTTTATAATACCATTTAGAAATGCGCTTTTAACATCCATTTGATATAACTTAAAATCTTTGTAACTTGCATATGCTAAAAGCATTCTAATAGATTCTAATCTTGCTACAGGAGCATAGGTTTCATCATAATCTATGCCTTCTTCCTGATTATAACCTTGTGCAACTAATCTAGCATTATTTCTAATTAGTTGTCCAAATTCATCCAATTTATTCTTAAATACCCACTTAGGATGATCTGAAGGTCTAGGTACTAATTCCCATACATCATTCCTTTTGAATTGATTAAGTTCTTCCTGCATTGCTATAATCCATGAATTATCTTTACATGCTTCAATAACATTCTTTGGTTCGATGGATGATATAAATACATAATTGGTCATTTGTTCTATTTGAGATCTAGTTCTTACTTTATCAGAAATATCTCCAATAACTAAATCACGTGGATGATTAGGAATTTCAACAAATGCTTTAGAAGAGTTGTATTTTCAGGAATAATCTCAGGAATGGAATTAGTAGAATCATTATCATCTAACTTAGTGTTTTCTAAAGAGCTAGTGATATGTATAGAATCTTCTTCATCTAAATGTGTGATAGGTATAGAATTTTCATCGAAATTTACATGAAGAGATTCCTCAATACATAAGGTTCTTTTATTATAAATCCTATATGCTTTACTACGTGTAGAATATCCTACAATAATACCTTCGTCTAATTTAGAATCAAACTTATCTAGTGAATTGATGTGTCATTATATTCCACGTTTTATCTATATGATCACACGTCAAAATGATTGCTCAATTACATATTTCATATGCTTTTACGCTCATAATTGGAACTATTGTACTTTAAGAGCGTTTGGTTGCATTTCAGGGAATATCGAGCGATTTGGAGTATATTGAAGGAGAGAGCGCGTGCTTCGACACCGAAACTCCTGAGGCGCCGCGTTCGGTGACTTAAAGCTGCCGGGGAGCAAGGAAGGGGCAAGAGAGAAGGGACGAAGAAGAGGAGAATGAAGAAAGCATGGTTCTATTATACCATGACTCATGGATTCCAGGTCACTCGATCGAGCTATGATGCGGCGAAGGAATTGAGCGACCCAAAGTACTGGAAACAGGACAGCCGTGCACGTTTTTCCAATCTGCTATCACCTGGGATTTTTCAGTATTTTTATGATATTTTTCCCAGATAGTAGACTTCTAGACGGTTCCAACTCCACCAAGAATGTGCCAGTCGGAGGTCGGATGAGCTCTGAGGAATTTCTGCAAGCTGATGCTACAGTGCTGAAATCTGTTTTTGACCACCTACTTGACCGAGCAGCCACCTACTCGACCGAGCAGAGTGACAACTCGACCGAGCAGCTACCTACTCGACCGAGCAGCTGCCTACTCGATTGAGTAGACCCAACTCGGTCCGAGCAGGCAGAGCGTGGTTTTGGGAGAAGAATCCAGACTTCCTGACGACTCGACCAAGCAGCTACCTACTCGACCAAGCAGCTACCTACTCGACCGAGTAGACCCTACTCGGTCCGAGCAGGCAGAGCCGCATTTATGGGGGAGAATCCGGACTTCCTAACGACTCGACCGAGCAGGGGGCTACTCGACCCGAGTCGCCGCGGGCCCAGAACTTAAGTTGCGTCCACATTGGGTTTTGGGTACGATTTTGAGGGGGATTTTTGGGTTGTTTGCGAGGGTTTGAGGGGGGAATATATATTTGAAGGGTAGCCGTCATTGGGGGACTTAGAGAGACTTTTTGGAACTTAGATCTCATTTTCTTAGGAGTTTTGGAGACGATCTTTTAGGAGTTAGTCTATGCCCTAGGCCCCTCCCTTGTATCAAGATAAGTACTTTTGTCCTCTTTAATTCCATTGTTATTTCTTTGTGATTTCTTATTGAATATCTTTTTGATGCATGCTATGATGAATTCTCTCGCTATTATCGAATCTTCTATTGCTTTTTCTATGGCACATGAGTAGTTCTATCTAGGGCTAATGGATTAGCCCTAAGATTTTAGGATTTAGATGTAAAGTTGGGATTTTTATGATGTGTTGGTATAAATGGGGAGTATTTTAGTCGATCTTGCAAAGTTTGTAGGAGAACTCATACTGAGATCGTGCCCACTATCGGTGGAATCGATTAGCTTAAGGAGTATCCTATAGGCTTAATTAGGGAGTTAATGGATTCAATTGGGATACGTGACCATGTTCGGCTCGTGTCTTAATGGGATCCACTGACGAACTATATTACTAATTGACGGCTACTGCCATCGCGTCAATAAGAGCTACCAAAATACATCGAAGCTCTAACCCACGAGAGTGGCATGAGCTGAGATCATTCCATCCACGAGAGTAACGTGAATATTGTCGATTCTTAATGCATGTGTCGTGTGCGCCTACGGGTTAATGTGATACGTTAGATTCATGGTGCTTAGAACCATGAATTCTACATGTTAGATGCGACAATCCCTATAAAACCAATGCAACGTAAGAGTCTTAACCGAGCATCAACATCCAACGATCCCTGTGGTGAGTCCTAAAGCCCTAGTCTTTTCTTTCCTTCTTTGTGTGGAGTCCTTTGTTTGCGACATCGAGTGACCCGACTTTCGCATCGATCACCATTACAACACTCCACAATCCACATCCACCAATAAATCCGCAAGTCTCACTCAACCTTGGAGTAGATAGGTAGTATAGCACCGCTTCTCCGTGTTCGATACTTGCTTGCCACTAGACTGTGCAGTTGCGGTTAGACGACATCGTATTGAAGTTAGTTCCGGACCGATCAAGTTTATGGCGCCGTTGCCGGGGATTTATCACTGTGTAATTCGTGCCATAACTAGGTTGCTCTAGAGTTACATTTCAGACGCATCAAGTTTATGGCACCGTATACTATCTATTTACCATAATTAGGTTGAGTAGATTGCGTTAAAACAAAAAAACAAATCAAAATAAAAAACAAAAAAACGGAGAGAAATTTTTCCCACCACCTGCTTTATCATTATCTCTATCTTCTTGTACCATTGATATCTTTTCCAGGTTGTTTGTTTTTGATTATTCAGGTACAATGGATCAATCTTGGCATTATTTAGGCAATGATTATTCGGCACAGTATGAGGCTCCAATGGAAGAATGAGAATATTATTCACAGGACCCATACTATCAGATGGAAGGATATGATCAATATTCAGAGAGCTATGCCTATTGCGAGTCTTGTGACAAGGAGGGACACATGCCCTACGAAAGCTGCGTCTGTCTCTTGAGTCTTGACCATCCTCTCAATTTGACATTCAATGCATTTATAGCACAGGTAGAGGAGAGCACAACTATCAGTGCTATACTGAATAAGTCACATGATCGATGGTAGAAAGATATGGACGAAATCAACAAGTGCCTTTCATATTATGAGCTTGAGGGAGAGACCGAGGACATTGATACTTCCACCTCTGAGGAGACAGTAGAACCATGCACGGATGCAGCCACTTCTGATAAGAGAACTGCGATGAGACACTCAGGAGGTGTTACTGCAGATCCAGTTTGCGCCGCTGTCGCTCCCCCACCCACCGATACAGCTAGTTCATATGAAGAGTGGATGGACTATTCAGATGGAGAAGACATTGATGTCATCTTCCTAGCACCGGCTGACATATATGATGCATCCAAGGGCGACACATTCACTTCCATACCTAGAGAGTCTAGGATATTTTAGCGTCCTGCTTGTCTCCCTACCAGATACCTGAGCCCATAGTGCCACCTGCACCTACCATTGAAAAGGCCAAGCCATGCGATCGGGTGCCTCGAGCTCGAGGACAGCAACAAAGAAGGAGGCATAAAAAGGAGAAGATGAAGTTTACAGTGCCATCTATACCTGAGGAGCCTGAGGAAGATGTCCACGGTCAGCTTGGGGGAGGTATTATGCACTTTGATATTGCCACCTCCGACGAGACCGTAGCACCTGGTAATGCAGAGTCAACTTGTGCCATCGTCGCTCCCCTTTGCCACCCACATGAGCCAGAGCATGCTTTTGAGGAGGCCTTACATGCGGAGCCAGATCTTGTCACCAAGGAGGCCGTGCATTGGGACGAGGACACATCCATTCATGAGGATCCTGAGTATTACCCTCCTCCTTTTGAGCTACCGCAGCCACCTCCACTTTCTACAGAGGCTGAACATCCCTCAGAAGCCCACCCTTCCACTGACACCGAGGACTATCCCATAGAGCTTATGGCTCCCATTCAGAGAGATCTCTCTACCCCCTCATTTCTTACATTTGTTTTCCCTCCAGTGTATGATGTCTACCATGATTCGTATTTTGATGACTCACTGTGCCTTTTTCAGGATACACATACATATGATCAAGAGGCATGATGGGACGTATATGAGGAGGAAAGCGAGGAGCCACCTACCATAGATGCGATTGAATATGATCGGGAGGTGCATTGGGATAAGTCTGATGATGATGAGGAGTGGCCTGATGAGACCCACACTCATACGCCAGAGTTGCCTGAAAAGCCCGAGATAAACGACGGAGAGTTGGCTGTCGTAGTGCATGAAAGAGGAGATATATTTTCAGGGAAGTGTCGTCAACCGATCTTTATATTGAATATTTCTTTTGATGACCTTCTTTGGAATACTTTTATTTTAGGGAAAAATTATCTACATCAGATTGATGCGGCTTATCTCTTACAGTGTATAGGTGGAGTCCTTGGGGAGATGCTGGGAGCCACATTGCTGGAATCTGATGGAGTTCATGGACACACACGCCTGGCGGAGCCACAGAAGGAGCAGTTGGAACAGTTGCCTGCACCGGCAAAGATATTTGATCCGCCTTTTGCTATAGGTGATATCAATCCAGTAGTGTAGAATTTTATGCTTTAAATAATCACGAATCCTCTCGGTAGTGAGATGACTGTATATGATTTTATATGATTTCTTAGTTTAATAAACTCACCCCATATGGCAGCTCAATTATCTTTTGCACCCAACCCACTATTTATCATCCATGCCCACCCTTATATTTGGCGCTTATTTTGCCTCTCTCCCCAATTTTATGTGATGTTTAAGATTGGGGAGAGAAACTATTTTGTTGAGTGGCCCCCCATCTGGTCGTTGTCCTCTATTTATATTATACACACATTGGGGACAATATGGCATTTAAGCTTGGGGGAGTGCATAGTGCAAGCACTTTGCTTCATCGTGAAACACACTTCGAAATTTCCATGTGAACCATGTCCACTTCTATATTTATGTCTCATATGCTTCATTTTCTATGAAATCTCGTGGATTTATTTTTTTCTGAACCCTGATATCTGTTAGATTAGAGTTCGATTCCTTGATTAGTGTATCTTTGTTAATATGTTTTTTATAGTAGAATCCATAGTTTCACAACCATATTCTCGAAACAGTTAAGCTAAAAATGAATGAATCAAATCTGAAAATCATTTGACTCATGTGTGATTTGATTGATAATTCTATTGCTTAATGGATGTTTAGTGATTTAAAAGAGATATGATAATCCCACGACAACCAAAGTAGTGATGATTAGGATTCCTGAAACCGCGCCATGTCTAGATTCTATGCTTTTTCTTTTTCTTTCGTGAATAACCAATAAATGATCTTTGATCATGTTTTGCATTCCATCGCGTTCACGTGAGTTTGCAAAAATCCCAAAAAAAAATGCAAAAATCAAACAAATATCCTGAACAAAAAGGCCCTAGGGGTTCTTCGTAACCTAATGCCCTAAGACCGTCTGGTCTGGAATGCATAGGCCACTTTTTGTATATATTGAGTTATCTCGTGTATATGAAGAAACAAAAATGTATATGAAATATTTGTATAGCCAAAAAACAATATAAAAGTACAAAAATCCCATATCCTTATCTCCATTTCTATATAGAACAAAGACATGGCAAAGTTGATGGGTTCTAGGAGTCTTGAAATGGTCGTAGTGTGCTGATGCCTTACCTTGATTGAATTTGCTAAATTCATTCCATGAAGTATAACAAAAAACCACGCATGCTTAAAAATGTTTGATCATGACATACTATACTGCTTAGAAAATGAATTGTGGACATTGGTTTTATTTCTGTGAACATGGTATATTGCATGATAAACTATGATATGATATAACTTTACTCTCATTTTATTACTTATCAAGTTCATTACATTTATTGAAATCCACGTTATTTTAATTTAAGCGAGATTTAAGTGTTGGTTGTGTATATGTGTCTAATTTCATATTGACGTGCGTTTACGAGATATTGCACACCTTGGGTTCTTGTATTTTCTGAATTTAAGGTTGAACCCCTTGTCTCCATTACATGCCACCACCTCACATCTCCATTGTATCACTCTCTCGTGTTAGCTTCTTACTAGTCTTCCTCGAGGACGAGTAAGAGGCAAGCTTGGGGGGATTTTGATGTGTCATTATATTCCACGTTTTATCTATATGATCACACGTCAAAATGATTGCTCAATTACATATTTCATACGCTTTTACGCTCATAATTGGAACTATTGTACTTTAAGAGCGTTTGGTTGCATTTCAGGGATATCGAGCGATTTGGAGTATATTGGAGGAGAGAGCACGTGCTTCGACACCAGAACTCCTGAGGTGACGCGTTCGGTGACTTAAAGCTGCCGGGGAGCAAGGAAGGGAAAAGAAAGAAGGGCCGAAGAAGAGGAGAATGAAGAAAGCATGGTTCTATAATACCATGACTCATGGATTTCAGGTCACTCGATCGAGCTATGATGCGGCGAAGGAATCGAGCGACCCAAAGTGCTGGAAACATGATATCCGTGCACTTTTTCCAATCTTCTATTACCTGGGATTTTTCAGTATTTTTTAGATATTTTTTTCCAGACAGTAGACTTTAAGACGGTTCCAACGCCACTAAGAATGCGCCAATCGGAGGTCATATGAGCTCTAGAGAATTTTTGCAAGCTGATGCTGCAGTGCTGAAATCTGTTTTCGACCACCTACTCGACCAAGCAGCCACCTACTCGACCGAGCAGCTACATACTCGACCGAGCAGCTATCTACTCTACCAAGCAGACCCTACTTGGTCCGATTAGGCAGAGCGTGGTTTTGGGGAAGAATCCGGACTTCCTGACGACTCGACTGAGCAGCTACCTACTCGACCGAGCAGACCCTACTCGACCCGAACATGCAGAGTAGCATTTTTGGGGGAGAATCCGGACTTCCTGACGACTCGACCGAGCAGGGGGCTACTTGACCCGAGTCGCCGCAGGCCCAGAACTTAAGCTGCATCCAGATTGTGTTTTGGGCACGATTTTGAGGGGGATTTTTGGGTTGTTTGCGAGGGTTTTAGGGGGGAATATATATTTGAAGGGTAGCCATCATTGGGGGACTTAGAGAGACTTTTTGGAGCTTAGATCTCATTTTCTTAGGAGTTTTGGAGACGATCTTTTGGGAGTTAGTCTATGCCCTAGGCCCCTCCCTTGTATCACGATAAGTACTTTTTTCCCTCTTTAATTCCATTGTTATTTCTTTGTGATTTCTTATGGAATATCTTTTTGATGCATGCTATGATGAATTCTCTTGCTATTATCGAATCTTCTATTACTTTTCCTATGAAGCATGAGTAGTTCTATCTAGGGCTAAGGGATTAGCCCTAGGATTTTAGGATTTAGATGTAAAGTTGGGATTTTTATGGTGTGTTGGTATAAATGGGGAGTATTTTGGTCGATCTTGCAAAGTTTGTAGGAGAACTCGTACTGAGATCGTGCCACGATCGGTGGAATCGATTAGCTTAAGGAGTATCCTATAGGCTTAATTAGGGAGTTAGCGGATTCAATTGGGACACGTGACCATGCCCGGCTCGTGTCTTGATGGGATCCACCGACGAACTATATTATTAATTGACGGCTACTGCCATTGCATCAATAAGAGCCACCAAAATACATCGAAGCTCTAGCCCACGAGAGTGGCGTGAGCTGAGATCATTCCGTCCACGAGAGTGGCGTGATTATTGTCGATTCTTAATGCACGTGTCATGTGCGCCTACGGGTTAATGTGATACGTTAGATTCATGGTGCTTAGAACCATGAATTCTACATTTTAGATGCAACAATCCCTATAAAACCAATGCAACGTAAGGGTCTTAACCGAGCATCGACATTCGACGATCCTAGTGGTTATTCCTAAAGCCCTAGTCCAGAGGTTGAAATTCGATTCAAGAATGACTAAGACGATGAAGTTTCTCTCTCTCCAAAACTACCTTATCAAGGTAAAGGTATCTATTATACATTTGATGACTTTTTTGAATGGGTTTGCTGACTATGACAAGCTGATTAGGACAAAAGGGTAGATAGAAAGACGGTTTGGATTTAATCTTAGCGAATTAACGGTTGAGATGAAGTTTTGAGAAATTTTTTGAGAGGGAAACTTTTGGATTTTGGATTTGAATATTGGGGAAAACCAAAGTTAGATCACTCTATCTCCGTACAGTAGTCATATCTCCCAAAAGTCTCCCCATTCCCCCAAACTAAGTGCATGTTCTTTTCACAGAAAGTATAGGATAGAAAGTAAAAAAGTTACTGTTTACACACTATTCATGCACTGTTAATAGGAATCCTACCTCACTTTCTTTATGCATGTTCTTTTGTATTTTGTGTTTTGGGCGAAAATAGTCTTTGTGTGTGGAGTCCTTTGTTTGCAACATCGAGTGACACGACTTTCGCATCCATCACCATTACGACACTCCATAATCCACATCCACCAATAAATCCGCAAGTCTAACTCAACCTAGGTGTAGATAGGTAGTATAGTACCGCTTCCCTGTGTTCGATACCCGCTTGCCACTATACCATGCGCTTGCTGTTAGACGACATCGTTTCAAAGTTAGTTCTGAGCCGATCAAGTTTATGTCACCGTTGTCAGGGATTTATCTTCGTGTAATTCACACCATAACTAGGTTGCTCTAGAGTTACATTTCGGACGCATCATGAATCCTTAGTGTTAAGAATAAAACATTTACAACCAAATACTTTAAAATATGATACACGAGGTATACGATCATAAAATAATTCAAAGCAAGTTTTATTCATTTGTGGTCTAATAAAAATTCTATTCAATCACAAATAGAAATAGTAAACAGATTTTAGAGTGCTCAGTTTGTAATGAATGAATAGTCTATGTCATTTTGCTTGTCGTCAATTTTGCGCTGGCATAAACGGTGCCTTAATCTGAAGCCTGAATCAAAAGATATGCCTCTTCAAAGTTAACTGTGCAAATTTGTCTCTAAACTGTCTATGTGCAAAGCAGTTCTCTGTGGCGCTATAGAATTATGGGTCTGGCTCACGGAATTCGGGGATCCCACTTGGTCGGAATTGGTGTCTAGGACTGCTTGCAGTGCATCGGTATGTGCGCAAAGTAATTGGCTGCTATATCTTCCAAAAAATATAGAAAATAGATGAACTCAGAAAAATCCGAAAATATACCTGTTATAATCGTGAGATCATCCTCTTTGACTAAAAAATATAAGAAACGACAGATTTGGATGCTCTTGAGGAGAAAATTTCATGGAGGTTTAATGCTTGCTTTGCTTAAGATGCTTAGGCCATGAGTTATAGGAAGCTTGAAGTTTTAGCTTGTTACTTCTTGGATTGATGAAGAAGATGGCTTTCACCACTGTAGCTTGAAGCTTAATAACATGTGGTTATGTAGCTTGAAGCGAGAGACCCATTTGTGCTTGCGGCAAGATTGAGGATTTGATTGGAAGAAGACTTGCGGCAAGGAAGAGCTTGAAGCTTGATTCGATGAAGGAGAAGCTAGGGCTTTTAACAATGGTGGCCGGACATGGCTTAAGCAATGTGGAGGTAGGGCCGACCTAAGCTTTTTTTTGATCTCTTGGAGTTTTCCTTTGAGGACTAGGAAATATATATAGCTTAGGTCCAAGAGTTATAGTTCAAGCAAAACTCCTTCTTTGTTCTCATCTTAGAGATAAACTCCAATTTGAATTGATTGCACTTGGAGTTTCCTAGATCCACTAAGACTCTTTCTTGATGAGCAATCATCTTATCTCCTTGGTGCAGTATGTACTTGATCAATCCTTGGATAATTAGGACTTTTTGAATTTATTTGAATCTTCAATTTAGCACATCTTATCTCCTCATCCCTTTGGTGCATTGGACTTGGTCCATCCTCTAACAATTTGGACTCCTTGATTTTATTTAAAATTCAAATTTGATTGGACAATCTCCTAAACTTCAAATTTGATTGCGCTTGGATCATCCATGATGAATTTAAACCAATTATCTTCAAACATTATCCTCTCTTCAAATCAATATTTGCACCAATTATCTTCTCCTATTCTCTTTGATTTTCTAGGCCCAAATTATTCTTATATAATCTCCATTGACTTGCTAGAAAATGTTTGACCAATCAAATATTGCAAGTTTGCCACTCTGTCCATATTCAAAAATTTGCCCCTAGGAAATGTTGGGGTTTCTGCGATTCTTAAGGCTCAAACTCGATGTCCAGCCTAAGTCGGGCAGCCAACGAAAGGAAATAAATCAGCGAAAACAGCTTAAAACAATTTTAAGTAAGCCCTAAGGAAATCAAACCCTAGCGAGAATCTCTACTATCCCGGGTGGGTCTGACCAACCCCTAAGGATAGATCTAAAAAATTATTGAAATTATAAACGCATGAATATAAATGACATACCTTTGTTCTGCATGTTAGCAAAACGTCGATCCTCATGAACCAATGCCCCAATGTTGGGGCTAAACCGCTTCCCTTGAGCCGCACCGCATCCTGAGGTGAACAATCCCCTTGTCGCCAAGCCAACTACGTGCTCCAGAAAGTTTCATCTTGAGTGGATCCTCCGTAAAGACTTCGGATCCGATCTGAACTCCTTCGTAGTCTTGCTAGCACCCGAACAGGAGCAAGAAAGAAAAGGGGAGAAAGAGCGAATAATTATATAGGGAGTTGACCCCTCCTCTTCTCAAAATAACCGATGTGGGACTATTTAATTAGGATGAATAATTAATACAAGTCTGCCTTCTATAAAGGTCAAACTTTAACGAATTATTTCTCTCTCACTGTTGAACTTCGGAAGCAATATCTTATATCAAATCGAAGAGCACTAAATGGTGAACGCATAGTAACAAACGATGCTCAATTCTGACTTCGTTTGACCCCTCAAACGAATGTTCAAAGTCTGCCTCAAAATTGCCCCAAAACAAGCCATGGACTGCAGTTCGCGGGGTCCCACTGTGGGCCCCACAGCCTTGACGGGCGCGCCCGAAAACGGGTAGACCCGCCTGCTCGGGCGGGCAGGTCGGGCGCCAGCAAGTGGGCTGGTGCCCGCCAACCTGAAGTGGGTGGGCTAGCCCAGCCTGCATGTAGTGGGTGGGCTGGGCCCAAACCCCCTTTTAAGGGGCTTTTTATCTCTTTTTAAGCTTTTGGGCCAAGACAATTGGGTTTCTTCTTTGTTTTTGGCCCTAGCTTAAATTGGGCTAATGTAAATGGGTCGGGGACATTCCCATAACCCAGGTTTGAGCATGTTCTATGCTTTTATTATAAATTATGCTTGCAAACAATTTATAACATATTTAAATTCTTTTGCATCATATGCAATAATCCCACATCATTAATATCCTTTAGGCTATGTCACAAACTATTTGCGACGTAATAAATTCCCATACATCTTATGCTTGATTTCCCTAATTCTACTTATTACTTGATGAAGGTCCCACTTTATGTGAGACCCTATAGACTGACCCCACTACATGTGGGACTCGAAACCCTAGAGGGCAGTGACCATGAGTAGCAGGTGCCGTTCATGTTTCGGTATCATCCTTATGTGGTTAGCCATTGACATGAGTATTTTCGGGACCTCCCTGACTGTGTCCGTGAGGAATGCCACAGTTTTAGTCCCTTCGTCATAACTATGTCTCTTAGTCAAGCCTAGGATATGGTCAAATGTCAACTCTAATAGCTTGAAATCAATTAGTATCCATCGGTCTTTAGTCTATTAATGTTGGACTTCTTCCAACGTACTTTGGCCAAAGTTTTTAATAAAGACCGACTAACACATACGACACTAACTCCCTATAAACGGGAAAGGAGAATTCTCTCTTGGTCATTACACTCCTTGCATGCTTCAAGTGTCACCCAACCAAAGACCTTTCAACAGGCCTTGCCTCAAATCTAGTTCAAAGATCTAAATGACACCGTTCACGTACATGTTTGTACAATGGCCTCAAGTCTAAGAACCAATTTGCCTATCATCACTGAGATATATCATTGACAAATTAGTATATTTTAACCATATGATAACTCTCGTTGGGTTGTTTAATGAACTCATTAACTAATGAGCACATGTATCTCATCTTCGATTTCGCCAAGTCTAACGACCATGAGATCATCATCGCCAATCCATGGTGAAGACAAAGACATATTGGTCTATCCAATGTGTTGATAACCTTTTCTCGAAACATCTATGATCACGAACGATTTTAGACTTATGCTACAAACAGTCAAGCAATTCTCATGATCGAGATCTTCATCTCGATATATACTTGTTTGACTTCGCATTTAGTCTCAGGACATTACCTAAGTTCTAATGAAAACTACATTATTATTTACTTAGATAAATTCTTATCAAACAACCTACTATTATTTCGAACAAGATGTTTGTACATATACATTGAGATAAATTGTCTCAAGGGCACACACATATCTCAACATCTCCCACCTGCACTTATGCCCGTTTATCTCGGTGTCTCATACCACATTTACACATAAGTCTCTCCAGACTTCATGGGGTAGAGCCGTTGTGAGTGGATCTGCTAAACTGTCTTCTGTGTAGACTTAAGGAGTTTTATATTTCTTCTAGATCATGGATTTGAATCTCATCCAAATCATTTCCTTGGTTTCTTGGAATCCGTAACATTTATCTTGCCTAGATCTCATCCAGCTCATCATCCTCCCTCAAGGCTAAATTAATATCCGTCATATACCTTACAAGAATTAGCCAAAATAGTCACCGGTCATCTGCACAGTTCATGATCATTTCTGAAAAGTGTCAAACTGTTTGATTACTTTGGCAAAACATATGTTCCCGCTCCTTGTTGCCTCACATGCATTTATTCACTCACACCGACCTTGAAAACTTTCTGGCTTATTCATGTAAATTCGTTCTTCTAAATTATATTTAGAAAATATACTTTACACGCATATTCCAGATTTCATGGTCATCATGAGCATTGACATCGAGTCTGATTTGAATAGATCTGTACACGGATTTTGGCAAGAAAGTTTCATCATAATCCATTTATAGGGGTTCTGATGATAATCTTTCTCAACTCGCATAACTTGCACTTCTCAATTTTCCTTCTGCACTAATCTTCTGTCTTGAAGATTCACTTACAGCCAATAAGAACACTTCCATTGGGCACATCTTCTAAGGTCCATACCTTATTTACATACAATGACCTTTTTTCGGATTGCATCAAGCCATTTCTCACTGTCCCTCTCCGAATGGCATCTTGGAAGTTGACTAAGTCATCATCAACTCTGATGTTTTACTCGACTCTTTGTCTTACGAGATAATTCAGGGGCTCGGTTAATCCTGTGACTTCCCAACGATTGATTTGAGGAATATCATTTTATTGGTTCCGACATATATGTCTTCCAGTTAGTCTAGATTAAGCCACTTGACATACGCAAAAGAACTATGCACCTTAATCTATTTTAAGGTTGTGTTTCTCACTGTTTCATATCATAAATGGATATTGGCATGAACTTTGTCAGGACCTTATCAAAAACCTAGGCACTATTATATAGGGCTTAATCCCAGAGGGAGGATTGTAACTCAGAGCCACTTGCCATGTATCACACCATTTCTAACAGAGTGCGATTCATGATCTTCAACACATTAGTGTGTTAGGAGGCTTGACCTGAGTGAAAATCTCATTCTCCTTTAATAACGCAAGAATTACATAGCTGAGTATTTGCCTCTCTGATCTGATCAAAGTAGTTCAATTAATTTTGCAATTGTGTTCTATTTTATTACTATGCTTCATGAATTGCTCAAAGGCATCAGATTTGTGTTTCATCAAGAACATGTGTCTAAACCTTTAGTGATTCTAAGTAATTGTAATAAAATAAGAATACAATATCTTGGCTAATGTAGACTTGGGTCCAGCTACATCCGTATGCATGAAACCTTGAGTTCTGTAACTCATTCTCCCACTGTCTTACAGAATGCGTTTTGGCCATGATACCTTTGAGAAAAGACTCTCAAGTGCCTTTCGACTCATAATACGAGAGGTCAAACGACCCATCTTTACGTCACTTGTCAAGTTTGTTCTATTCGGTCTGGCCTTAGTCTATTGTGCCATAGATAGATATTTCTACTAACTTGCGCATGTATTAACACTAAATTCAATATCATTATACAAAATACTAACTGAAACATTTCTTCTAAAGCAAGGTGACAACATTTGCCAAACTGTGTTAAAATGTGTTAGACGTTCCCTATGTCCCAAGAAACAACACTTGCTTCTTTTCCAACATGAATGGCATTCTTTTCCTTTGTATAACAACTATTCTGAAATTGAGGCATCAAATATGTCCCATGTTCAATTCCTCCACCTATGCCTTTTCTTATGATAGAAAAACCATTCTTTCTCAATCGACTTTTCTTAGTACCTTCTCTTTCTAAATCATATTTAGTTAAAACATGTCCCAACACAAATATTAGCTGTGCAAGAATCTCAAGCATCCAAACACTTGATCTTTACAACCTTGAGTGTGCTCAACAATTTTCTCGACTCAAGATCTAATTTGGATACATGGCCTTGCCCCGCTCATACACTCATTTTCGAGCCAAATAGTTTGCACAAAGTTTCGAACCTTGCAGATTGAAACTGTTTTCCATACAACCTTGAGTGTGCTCACAATTTGTACGGAGAAACATGCTTTTAACATCAGTAAGTTCAAGCTGTCACTGTAGCGTATAGTTCATAGAGCCAAGTGTCAAGTAACGTGCTTTTATTGTGCTAAGAAGGACACTTTTAGGTCAATAAGGACATAGTTTATCTATCAAATTGGATTTTAGTTGATATTCCTTAACCAATCATTTTGACCAGTTAGCCTATTCTTTTAGAATATTATGATTTGGATTCCATGCGGTAAAACATAGAACTGCCCTAGTATGGCATATGTTCAATTTAATATAGGTAGAATGGTTTTTGTCTAACTATATTATCCCACTATTTTAGTGATCATCTTAACCCATATAGATGAACGAATTTAGACATTTAGTGGGAAAGGGATCCAACCACCATGAGCTTCACAACCTTGAGTGTGCTCAACAAGTTGCTTGACTCTGTGATTGGTAGATTACTCTTCATGAGTCAGATCATATGTGATTCCCTTATCGGTTTTTACCTCTAGTCATAATGACTAGTATAGTCAGACCCTTGCTTTCTTGTCCAGTCCAAACTTACACCGACGCTCGGGTATGTTCACGATGCAACGGTTTGGGTTAAGCTGAACTGCATCACATGTTTAATGGAATTGGTTCCTAAAAGATAGCCATGTTATAGCTTGAGTGTGCTCAGCAACCATAACAGGAATCTCTGGTTTCCAATATCCAAATTCAAGGAGGGCTACGGCTAATCCTGAAAAGGAGTTTAACGTAATTAATTAGATATAATCGACAACGTCACATTATGATAATTTTCATTCTAGTTTGGTCCAGTCGAATACGGCCAAGCAGGATTGGTAAGTTAGGACCACTATGCCCAGTTAGGGCTGGGGTGATCCATAGCCCTATCGCAAATGATTCTAGACACCATTTCGTGGACGACTTAAGAATGACCATTATTAAAATACGTACTTCTCGATTTAATTTGGGTTACCTTTTCCTAGTTAATCCTAATTAACTAGGCGCATTCTAAAAAACTAACATTTTAGGATTAATAACTTTTATTGTATTTGTAATCCTAATCAACTATTAGGAAATTAAAATTATTATAACATAACAATTTATGTTTCATAATAATTTTGTTTTATTAATGGATATCCTAACAGGTATTACGAATCTAAATAATTTACACAATAAGCATTTAGATTATAGGAACATTAATAAAATTGCCACTTGATAACCTCTGATCTACTCTAAATTATCATATAATTAGAGAAGATCTAATTTTTTTTAAAAACATTTTTTTCAAAAATTATCCTCATGTGACAATTTAATTAATGGCTATCCTAATTAGGTATTAGGAATCTAAATTATCGCATAAAAATTTAGGTCATAACTACATTAATCTAACATAATTATCACATAATTATCCAGATCTACTTTTAAAAATTATCACATAATTTAAAAGAGATCTAATTTTTCAAAAAATAATTTTTCGAAAAACTTTCAATAAAACCATCACATGAAACAATTTTTAATAGCTAAAATCAAACCTCCATCACATGGATAAACCATGCAACATCCTATGCATTGTATAATTGCATTAAACTACAGATCACGTAAACCTGGCTCTAATACCCATATCGGGTTTTTGCGACCCTTAGGGCTCAAAATCGACGTCCAGACTAAGTCGAACAGACGATGAAAGGAAATAAACTTAAAATAATTTTAAGTAAGCCCTAAGGAAATCAAACCATACCCAGATTCTCAATTATCTCGGGGTGGGTTTGACTAACTCCTAAAGATAGATCTACAAAATTATTGCAATTTAACCGCATGAATATAAATAACTAACCTTTATTCTACACGTTAGCAGAACGTCGATCCTCACGAACAAATGCCATACGTTGGGTCTGAACCGCTTTCATTGAGCCGTACCGCGTCCCGAGGCAAACAATCCCCTTGTCAATGCGTCAACCACGCACTCCAGAAAGTTTCACCTTGAGTGGATCATCCGTCGAGACTTTGAATCCGATCCGAACTCCTTCATAGTCTTGCCAGGACCCGAACATGAGTAATGAAGAAAAAGGGAGAAAGAGGGAATAATTATTTTAGCATGTTCGATCTAGGTGTGCTCTTAACTTTTGAGTGCTCCCTTGATCCAAGGTTTGGTGCGATTTTCAAGGAGGGAGTAAGTCCTTATTTATATAGGGAGCTGACCCCTCATCCTCTAAAAATAATTGAAGTTGGACTAATTAATTAGGAGGAATATTTAATTACAAGATTGCCTTCTCTAAAGGTCAAACTTTAACAAATTATTCATCTATCACCGTTGAACTTCAAAAGAGATATCTTATATCAAATCGAAGAGCATTGAACGGTGAACGTATAGAAACAAACAGTGCTCAATTCCAACTTCGTTTGACCCCTCAAACAAATGTTCAAAGTATGACTCAAAAATACCACAAAACCAGCCATGGACTGCAGTTCGCAGGGTCCCACTGTGGGCCCTACAGCCTTAACGGGCGCGCCTGAAAATGGGCGCGCCTGCTTCCTTGCTGGCCCGTCCGCTTGGGCGGGTGGGCTGGGCTAGCCCAGCACCCCTCCTTTAAAGGGCTTTCCCCTTTTGTTTTTAAGCTTTTGGGCCAATACAATTGGGTTTTTTCTTTGTTTTTGGCCCTAGCTTAAATTAGGCTAATATAAATGGGTCCGGGACATTCCCATAACCCTGGTTTGAGCTTGTTCTATGCTTTTATTATAAAATATGCTCGCAAACAATTTACGACATACTAAAATCCTTTTGCATCATATGCAATAATCCCACATCATTAATATCCTTTAGGCTATATCGCAAACTATTTGCGACATAATAAATTTACATACATTGTATGCATAATCTCCATAATTCTACTTATTACTTGACGAATGTCCCACTCTGTGTGAGACCATACAGACTGATCCTACTACAGGTGGGGCTCCAAACCCCAGACAACAGTGACCACTAGTAGCAGGTGCTGTCTATGTTTCGGTATCATCATTATGTGGTTAGCCTATTGACATGCGTATTATCGGGACCACCATGACTGTGTCCATGATGAGTGTGCAGTTTTAGTCCCTTCGTCATAACTATGTAGCTTAGTCAAGCCTAGGGTATGGACAACTGTCAACCCTAATAGCTTGAAATCGGTTTGTATCCATCGGTCTTTATTCTTTAATGTTGGACCTCTTCTAACATACTTCGGCCAAAGTTTTTACTAAAGACCAAACTAACACATGCGACACTAACTCTCCATAAATGGGAGAGACAAATTCTCTCTTGGTCATTACTCTCCTCACACACATCAAGTATCACCCAACCAAAGACCTTTCAACAGACCTTGCTTCGAAGCTGGGTCAGAGATTTAAGTGACACCGTTCACGTACAGGATTGTACAAAGACCTCAAGTCTAAGGACCAACTTGCCTATCATCACTGAGAGATATCATTGACAGATTAGTATATGTTAACCATATGATAACTCTCATTGGGTCGTTTAGTGAACTTATTCACTAATGAGCACTCTTATCTCATCTTTGATTTCATCAAGTCGAACGACCATGATATTATCGTCACCAATCCATGGTGAAGAGAAAGACACAATGGTATATCCGATGTGTCGATAGCCTTTTCTCGAAACATCTACAACCACGTGATTTTAGACTTATGCTACAAACGGTCAAGCAATTCTCTATGATTGAGATCTTCATCTCGATACTTGTTTGACCTCGCATTAAGTCTCAGGACTTTACATAAGTTCTAATGAAAACTAATTATTATTTACTCAGGTAAATTCTTACTAAACAGCTTACTATAATTTCGAACAAGATGTTTATACATATACATAAAGATAAATTGCCTCAAGGTCACACACATCTCTCAACAGGAACATATTCTCACAATTTACCACTTTGCCACTGCCCTTTTCTTTGTTCATTTGCACTTAAAAAACACTTAACAATACTTAACAAACACATAAAAATATTCTTGAAAGTTTGTTACCATCAAACAAGAAATCATAGATCGTTGTATCCAATTCTCCCCTTTTTGATGATTACAAACCACATTTAAGATTTGCTCAATATGCTCAAGAATATGTCATCGTGAGTATGTGTTTGTGAAGTGTGATGATGCATGTCAACAAGATATAAATCAGATGCAAGTGTTGATCCCCTAATGACCTGCTCTCCCCCTATCACGTTGCTCACCATTAATATTTTTCCAATCATCACATCAAATCTTAACATTTTCTCCCCTTTTTGTTATCATCAAAAGAACACCTAAGAAATCCATGTCATATGCTATGTAAAAATAAAATGTTATTGATCAAGACATATGATCACATTAAGACATTTAAAAACAATCAATCGATATTCAATTAATCTCATAACAATGACTAAAACATCTTTGTGCTCATGTAGTGATCAAAAGTTAATGTCCATAGGGAGAAGTTTCATGAAAATAAACTAATCAAAACAACTTTCCATATAACATAACCCAGTTAGGATTGAGTTTTCCCATCTCATGAAGCACGAGTTCAAATTACCAACACCAATACATAGCCTATAAGGACTTTTAGACGAGGGGTGGCATTAGTTGAAAGGCATAACACCAATGCTAAAGATTAAACTTAAATCATAAGTTGGATATCAGTAGGTTATATCATTGCCATGGACCATATCCATTTTTCATACGAAGCCTGTTATTTTCTTTTTCATAGTATACTTTCTACATATTTTTCCTTTTTTTCATGAGCTTTGTTTTTAATACAATGCATAACACTTCATATCCCGTAGAGTAACATGTTTTTCAATTTTTTCTACTTCATCCACCGACAACCACTTTCCCATATTTCATGATAATAATTTCATATGTGCAATAACAATTAATCCCGTGAAAGTGTAAGGTGAAGATGTAGAAATTGGGTTATTCAATTAAATAAACATGTTTTGACTATTTAAAAAATCTATCATACAATAATAGTCACGATAATAATGCAAGATTTCTATATGAATATGGACATAATTCAAAGTGCAATTTGATAATCAAAAGAAAGATATTCAAAGAGCTCAATCTTTATGATTTTGCACTTTTTCATTATTTTTAAAATATTTTTATTCAATTTTGCAAATATTTGTTTCTTTTTCACTTTTTCAATTTTTATGGTTTTCAAAATTTTTCTATCACACAAAAAAATTTCAAAACCAAACACAAAACAAGTAAATAAAAACTAAAGCACACAAATGAAGCCACACCAAAAAAAATCATATGAAAGCATACAATAAGCTCAAAACAAGAAATCATACCTTCGCGTTGTCATTTGCCAAGGAACTTCATTAATGTGTGACATCCAATCCATAGTTCTTTGTCTCTCCATCTTACCTACACGGAAGATGTTATGTGTGACATTGGAATCCAACAAGTTCCACTAATGTTAGTCATCGTACTTTTAGGAACCCATATTTTTCTTAACTTTATGTTTTTGTTTCTGTATGCAAATTATGATAAGTATGACCAACACATCCACTAGTAAAGCACTTTGCTTGAATATTTCTAGCTTTTGTAGGCTCATTGTGAACTTTCTTATTTTTATGCTTTTCAACATGATTCAATCCATATCCAAGTTCTCGCCTATTGTTTCCATACATTTGATTTCCAAGAATAATATCCAAAGATTATTTTCCAACACCAAATTTCTTTATGGTCAACTCTAGGTCTGTGACTTTGGATTTCAAATAAAGATTTTCATTCACAAGCAAAGTGCACTTACTAATGAAAGCCTTTTTATTTTCATCTTCATTCTTTTTCGTAATTTTAGCTTTCTTTTCAATCTCGATCATTTTTCCTTTAAGCTATTTGTTTTCAGATTTTAGCCTAATCACTTTTTCTTTGAGTTCTTTATTTTCATTTTCTAATATAATCATATTTTCTTTGCATGCTTTGTTTTTGGTCTCTAGCTTAGGACATACATCACACTTTAAGGTCTCATGCACAATGAGTGGTTTGTTTTTAATCTTTGCAAGGGTAGCCTTAAGTGTATAGTTTCCCGTTTTCAATTTTTCATCGTCTAGAGACATGTTGTAGTTTTCTTATTGTAATTCAAAATTTATTTCTCTAATTCTAACTTGTCAATTTCTGCATGCATATGTTGAGATATTGAGACCCCATCCCAGTGGATTTTGATGATGTACACAAGTGATATGAGTACTAACATATTTATTTCAGGCGTGTATATGATTATTTTCTAGCCATGAAGATCGAATGCAATGAAAAGCTGAATTGACGGACTTAGAAGCCATGTTCAGGAAAGTCTATCTTAAATCCAAGGAATGGAGCAAATGATGGCTCATCCAAGCACTCAAGATTAAGACTAGATGGCTCAAGTCAAAGAAAGACGATCAAGAGCTAGAAATGTGTGTACGTGTAAGTTATGAACTTAGATTTCAAAGTCAATATATATTCGTTACACACACAAATATTATTGAAAAATAGTCTTTAAATATAGCTTATCATATAATATTTTAATATAATTTTTATAAAATATTTTCAAAGTAATTTCTAGTAGAAAAACTCCAGTATCAGGAAATAGCCGACTACCTGAAACAGATAGCCACATACCATCAGGAGAAATTTACACAGAACTCTTGGCTTTTTAAATGGCCGACTATTATGTTTGAATAGCCGACTATCTGGGCAGATAGCCGACTATCAACCAAAATAGCCGACTATCTGGGTCAACTTTCAGCATGTTTAGAAACTCGATTTCAAATTTTGAGGGCCGTTAACTAGCCGTTTGAGGAGATTTTTTGAGCTGATTTTATGTTATTTTTTGCTCTATAAATATCCAAGCCCTCAGAGGTTTTTACACATCAATATTATTCATTTTTAAATCATTCTATCGCTCAAAAGTTCTCAAAGCTCTTTAATCTTTGAAAGTCTTCTTATGCCATTGATTTAAATTCTTTTGTGCTCACTTTTCTGATAATTTTATCTTTATTATTTCTGGCCTTACTCAAACTTGATTTGATCTCCAAAGCTTATAGTTTTTAGTTTGAGATTCAAACTTCAAGGTTTTATTTATGATCTTTGTGTTCTTCATTCATAATTTTTCAAAGATCAAGTCTTGATTATTGATCTCTAAAACCCAAGTGCACATATTTTAGAGAATCAATTTCAAGTTTCTTCTTTTGATCAAATTTGTGCTTACTTATAGCTTTAAATTTGATCAAAAGAATTTTTCATTTCTTTTAGCCACAATATTCACTTGTATATTTACTGGCAATAGGAATCTTGTACTCTCATTTTCATTTATCTTGTAAAGTCTTTGAAGAAGGCTTTGAAGGTGTAAATCCCATGCGAAGGGAAGGTGTTGTGTTATAATCGTAAAATCCTAGTTGGGTTGTAACTAGGTGTATGAAATTCCTAGGAAGTGGAACTAGGTGGTTGTATGAAGTCCTCTTCGTTGTGTTGAGGCAAGTTTGCTCTCGGTTGAGAGCTAGTGGATCGGTTGCTGGACGTAGGCCAATGTTGGACTAAACCAGGGTAAAAGCTGTTATGTTTGCGATGTGCCTGATTTTCTATCTCGCTTTATTATTGCTTGTAATATTTAAATTCCGTTTTGCTCATTACATTCATTTCATTACAAGCTTATTATCATTTGTGTTGATTAAGTATAAATTGAGGTAACTTCATTTGAGACTTAGGCAATGAATAGAAGGGTTTAATTCATATCGAAGAACTTTATTAGTTTACTCACAACACTATTCAACCCCCCTTTTATTGTTGTCTGCCATCCGGAGCCCACATCATATTCTCAAAAATATTTACTAGCTCAGCCATAGAATAAGATTGTACCTCATCAAGATCTCCTATTAAACATAATGAAGAGTGGGCAGTCTCATCTTGTGGTTCGTCCTCGCTATCTTCATCCCATGTTGTCATAAGTGACTTTTACTTCTTCTCATTCCCTTTTTCTTTCTTCAACAATGGACAATCCGCTTTAGTGTGCCTAGATTTTCTGCAATTTTGGCAAATAATCACATTATTAGAATCGTCAAATATATTCTTAGACATACGTGCATCATGTTTATATAAGAGAACTTTTCTTCTCTTTCAGTTGTTCTTATTATGTGGCCTCTCCCCATCACTTGAGTTGTGGTTACCGAAAGATTGCTCGCTTCCATATGTCATCTCCAAAGTCCTCCATATATCTTGTGCAGAAGAGCAATGAGAAATATTATTAAATATTTTTCTATCTAAACCACAAAATAAAATATTCATTGCTTTAGCATTCAGAGCACACAAATTTCTAGCATCTAAATTCCAGTTTCTTTCAGTTTTAGAAATCTTAGTATATCCGTTTTCAATAATATGCTAAGTATCAAAATCCATGGATAACAAGTAAACTTTCATCCTAGCCTTCCAATAAATATAATCATGTCCACTAAACATAGTGGATCTATCAATAGACATGCCTTTATTAGAAACTAATTCTGGGGTATTCAAGATTTCTAGACTAGATCTTCTAACATGCTCTGATAGCACTTGTTGGATCGTGATCTAAGCCTAGGGGGATAAATAGGCTTATAAACAATTTTTACGAATATAAAAAGAATTGCCTACACAGTCAAACAATCATAAAGCAAATACGTGTAGAGAAAATAAAGCAGAAGCAAACATAGAGTGCACACGATATTTACACATATTCGGTCACCCAACGACCTACTTCAGCCTCAAAGTAATCCCTAAAATAATAATGTCAAGATACAAAATACACGGAACTTCGTGCCCTAACACTTAGCTCACCAAGTCTGTACCTCACTCCCCAAAGTGTCGAATACTACTATTCTAGCAAATATGTTACCTTGACTTGCCCTAACAAATGAAGAGACCAATAGAACCCCAAAAATGAAAGTATATAATACAAATGATCTAAAACACTTAGATCACAAATAGAAATAGTAAACAGAGTTTAGAGTGCTCAGTTCATGATGAATGAATAGTCCCTGTGGTTTTGCTTGTCGTCAGCTTCGCGCTGGCATAAACAGCGCCTTAATCTGATGCCTGGATCAAAAGATATGCATCTTCTAAGTTAACTGCGCAAATCTATCTCTAAACTGTCTGTGTGCAAAGCAGCTCTCAGTGGCACTACAGAATCATGGGTCTGGCTCACAGATTCTGGGATTCCACTAGGTCAGAATTAGTGTCTGGGACGGCTTGCAGTGCATCGGTCTGTGCGCAAATTAATTGGCTGCTTTATCTTCCAAAAAATATAGAAATTTCTCCGAACTCAGAAAAATCCAAAAAAAAAAAACGTTAGAATTGTGAGATCGTCCTCTTCGACTGAAAAATAAGAGAAGATAGATTTGGATGCTTTTGAGGAGAAAATTTTAGGGACCTTTGATGCTTGCTTTGCTTAAGATGCTTATGCCATGAGGTGTAGCAAGCTTGAAGTTTTAGCTTGTTTCTTCCTGGATTGATGAAGAAGATGGCTAGCACCAATGTAGCTTGAAGCTTAATGGCATGTGTCGACGTAGCTTGAAGAGAGCGACCGCTTTGTGCTTGCGGTAAGATTGAGGATTTGATGGGAAAAGACTTGCGACAAGGAAGAGCATGAAGCTTGATTCAACGAAGGAGAAGCTATGGCTTTTAACAATGGTTGTTGGCCATGGCTTGAGCAATGTGGAGGTAGGGCCGGCCTAAGCTTTTTGTTTTTGCTCTCTTAAAGTTTTCTTTTGATGACTAGGAAATATATATAGATTGGTTCCAAGAGTTACAGTTCAACCAATACTCCTTTGTTCTAATCTTAGAGATAAACTCCAATTTGATTTGAGTGCACTTGAATTCAATTTGATCCACTCGGACTCTTTCCAAATTGATGAGCAATTATCTTATCTCCTTGGTGCAATGTACTCGATTAATCCTTGGATAATGAGGACACTTTGAATTTATTTAAATCTTCAATTTAGCACTCCTTAGATAATTAGGACTCTTTGAATTTATTTGAATCTTCAATTTACCACATCTTATCTCCTCATCTCTTTGGTGCATTGGACTTGGTCAATCCTCCAACAATTTGGACTCCTTGATTTTATTTAAAATTCAAATTGATTAGCCAATCTCCTAATCGTCAAATTTGATTGCACTTGAATCATCCAAGATGAATTTAAACTAATTATCTTCACACATTATCCTCTCTTCAAATCAATATTTGCATCAGTTATCTTCACCTATTCTGTTTAATTTTCTAGGACCAAATTAATCTTATCTCATCTCCTTTGACTTGCTAGAAAATGTTTGACCAATCAAATATTGCAAGTTTGCCACTTTGTCCATATTCACAAATTTGCCACGAGGAACATATTCTCACAATTTACCACTTTGCCACTATCGTTTTCCTTGTTCATTTGCACTTGAAAAACACTTAATACATCAAAAATATTTATGAAGGTTTGTTATCATCAAACAAGAAATCAAAGATCGTTATATCCAATAACTTTATCTATGCACATTAACCACAAAATTGACATAGAGGATTACACAAATAAAAATACCAAATAGCTTACAATTATTTCGAATGAGAATTTATACCAATTACAGTAACTTCCCTAACACAATAAAAAGGGCAGAGTCCATGTCCAAACCCATCAGTAACATCCAACCAAATTACCACCAATCACCAACACCAATCACCAATTCCAGGGGCTAACACCAAGCCAAACAATCCACGGTCAAGCACAACACCAACTGTGACTACCCTAACACAAGCAAAGCAACCCACCAACCCATGGCACAACGCCAAGCCAAGCAATCACCCAACTTCACCAATACCTAACCACAACACTAAGCTAACACCGTCACCCAACTCCAATCCAAGACAACACTAAGCCCAACTACACACTGAAGGGTTTTGAGTAGGCATCCATAGACCTTTTTCCCATCATCTAGCCCTAGGCTTAGCAGACGTTGGAAAGCATCGAAAGAAGAAAATGCATAAAATCATATTTTATGAAAAATCCTATGGAAAATAAAACCTTAGTAGGATCTATACTATCTAAGGAGAATGGTGAACCTATCTCGCATAGATAGATCTAAATTATTAATTGCTAAAATAATGATCATACCATATGTTTTGCTGTCACAAAAACAATCTCTTTAGGGCGATGTCCCTAAGCAAACGTCTCACCTTAGAGCTGACCACTTGCCCTAGAAAGTTTCGCCTTAGCTGAATCCTCGCTCCAAGCTTTGGATCAAATCTAAGTTTTGCTAGAACATGTAAGGGAATAAAGATGAAAAAAAGAAAAAAAATATTTGGTCGCCTTTTAATCAAAGTTTACTCCAATAATTTTGGTAGAGCTCCTTTGATTAAGGCTTGGTGTAAGTTTAGGAGGAAGAGTGGCTCCCTATTTACAGGGAGAGCTGAGCCTTCAGAGGAGTATCATATCCGATGTTTTACAAATAAACAGTATTCAAATTGACTCAAAAATTTCCATTTTCAAGGACTAAACTTTGGGTAATTAATTATTCCTCCATATTAATCCTAAGAATCAAAATGATATATCATTTTGAAGAGCTTTAAACAAAGATCGTATAGAAACAAATGGTGCTCAATTCAATTCAGAGGTTGTTGGCCCATCAAACGATGCCTAAAAAATCACCCACAAAACTGCCCCAAATTAGTCCATGCACTGTGGGTCTTGCAATGGGCCCACCACGTTTTTGGATCGGGTGCACCCAAAAGGCGTGCCTATTAACAGCTGCCCAGGTTGGGCGTCTGCTCGGGTTGGGTGGGCACCCGAACCGAATGCCCAGACCCCCTGGGTCAGCACCTAACGGGTGCACCGGGTTCAAGCGCAACGATATCTCGTTGGGCCCATAACCAGTAGTATCCCACTGGGCCCACACTTAGTAGGGGGCACGGGGCCCAAGCTCAGTGTTCGGGCCTCTTTTGTTTTGGCTCGGGTTTTTGACCCGATCCGAGCTCGGGTTAGCCCGATCTCATTAGCCCTTGCTGAGCTCGGGTTACCCCGAGCTTGTGCTTAGGCCAATACAGATGGGTTCGGGACATTCTCAGACCCTATTTGGGCATTTCCTATGCTTTTCAAGGCCCGATTTTCGCGTCACATCACATGTGACCAAAATCCTCTTTGCAACTAATTGCGATTATATTAATTCGAATGCATCATAAGCATTTTTTTCTTATTACTTAGACAAGGATCTCAGCCTGTGTGAGACCCTACTGCCTGACCCTACTAAAGGTGAGACTCATAGCCCCTGACAATAGTGACCGCGAGTAGCAGTTGTCGTCCCTGGTTTGATATCATCATTACGTGGTCTACCACTTGACATATACTTTGCCGGGACTACCCTTGGCTATGTCAGTGATGAATTTCACAGTTTTAATCCCTTTATCAACACTATGTCACTGTGAAGCCTAGGGTATGATTGACTGTCAACCCCTAATTGCTTCATGATCGTTAAGTATCGTTCAGTCTTAGCTTGTCTTTATTGGATCATATCCAACACACCTTAGCCAAGGATTTTTCTAAGGACCATTTAATTCTATGCCACTAACTCCCAACAACGGGAAAGACGAATTCTGTCTTGGACATTACTCCCCTCTTACACTTCAAGTGCCACCCAACCTAAGACCATTTAGCAGGCCTTGCATCAAACCTAGGTTAAAGATCTAAATGACACGGTTCACGCGTAGGCTCGTACACTGGCCTCAAGTCAAAGGACCAGCTTGCCTATCATCACTTGAGAACTGCGATTGACAGTTCAGTTTGTGCTATCCATGTGGTAGTTCTTGTTGAGTCGTTTCGTGAACTCATTCTCTAATAAGCACATATGTCTCATCTCCAATTTTGCTTAATCGAACGACCATGAGAGCATCGCCACCAACACTTGGTGAAGACAGACGACACAATAGTCTATTAGATGCGTTGATGTCCTTTCTCAATGCATCTACGACTACGAACTATTTTAGACTTATGCTCCTGATGATCAATCCATTTCACATGATCTAGATCCTCATTTCGATATATGTTTGACCTTGTATTAATTCTCAGGACTTTATCTAAGTATTCATTAAAGACAAAACAAATGTAAATATACGCAAATAAATTTGTACCAAATAACATATTATTATTTTGAACAAGATGTTCATATTACAAAATAATTGGCATCGAGGGCATACATTTACCAACATCTCCCACTTGCACTCAGGCCCAATTATCATGGTATCGCATTCCACTTTTACATATGAGTCTCTTTAGACACTAACGTGTCAGAGCCTAGGTGAATGTATCTACTAAATTGTCCTCTGTAAGAACCTTAGGAGTTCTATGTCCTTTCTCGTTTTAATATCATGTATGAGGTGATATTTACAAAGAATTTGTTTAGACTTCTTGTGCAACCTCGATTCCTTGACCAAACTGATGGGTTGTTATCACAATACACAGGTATTTGATCTTTAACAGTAGGCACCACCCTAGCTGGTCCATAAACCTTTTCATCCAGACTGCTTCCTTTGCCGTATCGTTAGCCCTAAGTATTCAACCCCCCATCATTGAATCGGAAACAGTGCTCCGCTTGGAACTCTTCCAGCTCACTGCCCCTCCATTTAGGGTTAAAACACATCCTGAAATAGACTTGCTATCATCCAAGTCACTCTGGAAATTAGAGTCTATAAAGCCCTCAACTTTAAGTTCTTCACTCCATATATCAAGACCAAATCTCTAGTTCTTCACAAATATTTAAGAATTTCCTTGACCGCTTCCAGTGTTCTTCTACATGGTTAGACTGATATCGACTTACTATACCGAGTGCAAAAGCACCATCAGGTCGGGTACAAATCATAGTATACATGATGAATCCGACTGCCAAAGCATAAATCCTTTTCATGCGATCTTTCTCCAAGTCAGTCTTTGGAGACATCTTCTTGAATATATGTATAAAATAATTGGCTGGGATGAAACCGCCCATGTTGTTCCCCATGCTAAACTATTTTAGCACGGTATCAATGTACCTGGACTGGAAGAGACCTAGAATCCTTTTAAATATCTATCTATAGATCTTCACACCGAGTATATATGATGCTTCTCCCAAGTTCTTCATAGAGAAATTACTTGGCAGCCATTCTTTGATAGATTTCAACATCTCTATGTTGTTCCCTATCAAAAGAATATCATCCACATACAATACGAGGATGACTAATGAATTACCACTGGTCTTTTTATATATGCATGGATCTTCTTCATTTTAACAATGTCAAACTCTTTGATTGTTCTGTCAAATCTAATATTGCAGCTTCTTATGCTTGCTTAAGTCTATAAATTGACCTATACTGTCTACATGCTTTTATTTTGCTCCCATTGACCTCGAAACCTTCTGGCTGAGTCATGTAAATTTGTTCTTCTAAATCCCCATTTAGAAAAGTAGTTTTTTACATCCTTTTGCCAGATTTCGTAATCATAATAGGCAGCGATAGCAAGTATAATCCGAATAGACTTGTGCATGGCTACTAGTGAGAAAATATTGTCATTATCTATTCCTAGAATCTGATGATAACCTTTCACAACCAACCTAGCCTAGTACATTTCCATCTTTTCATCTGCACCGTTCTTTCTCTTAACGATCCATTTGTAGCCAATGTGAACATTTTCGTTAGGCACGTATTCTATGGTCCATACCTTATTTGCATGCATAGAATCCATCTCGTATTTCATTCCATCCCATCATTTTTCAAAATCCATACTTTGAATGGCTTCCTAGAAGCTAACATGATCATCGTCAACTAAGATGCTATCCTCGACCCCCCCCCCCCGTCTATGAGAAAACCATAGTACCTGTCAGGGACTCGATGAATCCTACCAGACTTCCCAATGATTGGTTGGGAACTATTAGTTTCTGCATCTCACGCTGGTTAAGACATCTGATCTTGTGTTAATTCTCATTCTATACATTCGTCAAAATCTACCACCTTGCCTACAGCTTCCTTCATAAGGAACTACTTTTCTAGAAAGGTGGCATGTTTGGAAACAACAACTCTTTGTTGTTGCAGGTGGTAGAAGTGTAAGGACTGTCTATGCCTTGCAATACTAACAACAAATAGTCTAGAGGGGTGTGAATAGAGTAATGGTAATAATTGTGTAATTAAAAATTAAACTTGCAAATGCGGAATTATAAGTGCAAGAGGAATTTAAACAACACAATCAAGCAAATGCTAACACAAAGATTTTTACCCTGGTTCTCCAACTTGGGTACATCCAGCCACACCAATATTCACTATGATCCTACACAAGGTAGTGAATACAATCTCATAAAGAGATATGAAATCTCACAAAGAGCGAACCAAATTCTCATATAAGCGAACCAAATTCTCACAAAGAGAAACTAACTCATAAAGAGAGTACCTAGCTCTCACAAAGAAAGCAACTAACTCTCACAAAGAAAGTTAGGGGTAAAATCTCACAAAGAGAGAAACAAACTTTCACAAAGAAAGTTAGGGTTCACTTCACAAAGATGAAATAAATAAAATCTTACCTATGCCTTGATAAGATGAAAATACTCAATATGAACGCAAGTCATGAAAGAGGATTTCCAAGTGTTGAGATGAGCTTTAATGCACTTGGAGGATTTCCCTTGAGCTAGCTTCAATGCATGAAGAGGATTAGAGCTCAAATGAAGGAAAATGAGAGATTAGGAGTGGCTTTGATATTCTTAATAATCTTCAAGAGTTTCAAGAGTTCTAAATGAACTACGTCCATTTCTTTTTATAAGAGGCCCCAAAAACCCCATAAAACCAAGCAAAAAGTCCAATGGAAGAATTCTGCAACGGCTAGAATTTGCACTTAAACGTCATCGACATGCGCCTATATAAGAGCGGACAGGCGACTGGCTAATGGCTAGATTTAATCCCAACGGCTATAATCTGAGCCAGGACAGGCGACCGGTAACTGTAGAAGACTACACAGGCGCCTGTACAACGTGCATGCGCTTGAATGTACTTCAGCAGGCGGCTGTCCATGGGATGGAATGGAGCCGATAAAATGCAACTTTTGCACTTGTGCATTCAGACGACTAATGACCAAAATCTAGGCGCCTGAAGATAGACAGGAAACTGTAAAATCTACATCAGTTGGCTGTCACACAAAGTGGATTGGTACCTAGAAAAGACAAGATACACACATTGGCACTCAGACGAATGAAAAATAAAATTTAGGTGCCTGAAGGTAGACAAGCGCCTGTCAAATGACCTTCAGTCGACTGCACCATAAGCTCAAGAAAGAATCAAGAAAAATTTGACTTGAGCTGTGTACAACAGTAGCTGTAGAAGGCTGGCCAGGCACCTGGAGATCACCCAGTCACCTGTCCATCCTTCAGCAATCGCCTGTTGGAAAGCCAGAGACTCCAATTGGGGTTCATTGCATATGGAACCTATTGGGTTGGATTCAATAATGATCCTAAGGTTCTCTAAGATGGTTAATGCAATGCATGAGTGAGTATGACCATCTATCAAGGCATTATAAAATCCTAGACTTAACAAGAGAAATGCAAGTAATATAAATTACATGGATTATGTTTTGCATCTCCTAGAGTCTAAGTCTTCAAGCTCTTGATGCCTTGATACCCCCCATCATCTTCCAAGCTTTGGCACCTCTTGATAAACTTCCATTTACCAAGTTCCAAGCTTTGGCAATGCTTCGCTTGATGTCCATCCTTGCACCAAGCTATTAGTCTCCAAAAAGCATATTCTTCACTTGATAAACATGAGACTAAAGCATGCGAGTCATTAGCAACAACATAATATTGTGATCATCATCAAAACAATATTGGTCTAAAACACCAATACCTAACAATTTCCTCCTTTTTGATAATGACACACATTATGAAAATATAAACAATTAAAGCACATGCTAATGAGCTCCCCTACTAATATGCACCAATTGAAAATAGATAACCAAATGTAAATAATCTAAGAATGATCAATAGTGACATATAATAGGCATGGATTACATAAACCATATCTCATATATTTCTCCTAATATACAAGTATCTCTCTCCCTATACATGATATATGATGATTTACATAATCCATATTGTCAGGGACCCTGCGGGGCTACACACACTAGAGGGGGGTGAATAGTGTAATGGAAAGCAAAGTGCTTAATTAAAAGTTACTGAAATTAAAGCACAATAAGCAGCAGAAATTAAACAGAGTGCTCAACAACAACAACCGCAAACACAAGTATTTTACCCTGGTTCCCCAAAACTTGGGTACGTCCAGCCACACCAGTATTCACTATACTCCAACACAGAGAAGTGAATACAAATCCCACAAAGTGATACCTCACACAGAGGATTTAGGATTCCCACAAAGAGATATCCTTACTCTCACATAGAGAGACCTCACATAGAGGATTTGTTCTTTCACACAGAAAGAACCAAGCTCTCACAAAGAGAGTGACTCCCACAAAGAGAGTAACTAATTCCCACAAAGAAAATTAGGGTTTCGAACAAAAAACAAAACGAAACAACACTTACCTATGCCTTGATATGATCTTACCAATGTGAAGAAGAAGGCGTGCAAGTGAATGATCAAGTGCTTGAGATTAGCTTTGGTTGCACTTGATGATCTTTCTCTTTTCTAGGAATGAATCCTAACACTTCTCACTTGAGTGTATGAAAATGAAGATAAGAAAGATGATCTTCAAGAAAGGAATGAGAATTAGATCCCTTGGAGAATTTCCCTATGAGCTAGCTTCAATGCATGAAGAGGAATGTGCTCATGAGAGGGAAATGGGAGAGATTAGGAGCGGCTATTGATTCTTAAAGATATTCAATATTAACCAAGAGTTCTAAATGAACTAAGCCATCTCCTATATATAGGAAGCCAAGAAGACCCCATAAAACCAGCCAAAAACCCAAAGGGAAGAAATCTGCAACGACTAGATTTTGGCAGTTTACGGCACAGACAGTCGACTGATGAACAAATGACAGTCGACTGTTCAACGACTAGAAAAATCCCAACGGCTATAATCTGAGCCAGGACAGTCGACTGTAAAAGAGACAGTCGACTGTATATCCTTCATCAGGCGTCTGCTTCAAGGGATGGAGAAAAACATAGAGTTGCAACTTACTCCCAGTATGCACACAGGCGACTGATGAACAAATGACAGTGGACTGCAAAATAGACATGCGACTGTTTCTCCTTCATCAGTCGACTGCTGCAGGGGATGGAGAAAACCCGAGAGATGCAATTGGGATGAAGCCCAGAAAAATGCAAGAAGCGCTCAGACGACTGTTGACCATTTCACAGGCGACTGTAAATATACAGGCGACTATAGAAACACATGCGACTGTAAATTGAACATCTGTCACGACCCGCTTCCCTAAAATGGAGGCGAGACGTGAAAAGGTCCGCACGAGAGTGGAGATGTGAAGCCCCAAACCCGATAAGCGTCAATAAAATATAAGCAGGTCCCTGTAACCACAACGGAACAACAATAATAACACAAGGAGAGACTGAAATAAAAATCTCACATCTCATAATTGTCCAACACGAAAATAAGTCCAACATCCAGAAAAGCCACCAGGCTAAAAGAAAAGAGTCCAAGGCCCAGAACAAGGCCAACAAAAGCAATGACATAAATAAGTATAGGTGCTACGCACCGATAACAAAACAACCGTCTAACAAAAGTAAAACACAACGGAGACACTAGGACCGGCCCCCAGTGTCCACGTACTCCCCGTCAAACACGGGCTCGGGCTCGGCGTCAGCAAACACCTCGTCCTCAACAAGGTACTCAGGCTCGGGATCTAACATGTGTCACCCAAAAGAGTATAGGGGCACATGTCAGCAAGTCTAAAAGACTTGGGCAAGGAAACTGAAAGTAAGGCAACTAGCAACCTAGCAGTTTAGTATGCATGACATGGTAGTTATAACATGAGTGCACAATTAAGACATGGCAAGACAATTTGTACATGAGAGCAATCATCGGGACAAGACAAGACAAGAGTAGCCAAGCTACTATCAATCTCAATCAATTCACTATTCACGTTTCACGTTGTTTTGTAGATGTTTACGCCTTACAGCTGAACGGTTTCACATTCACGCTGAGTGGCCGCTTAACAACTACCCCAAAACCCAGAGTTTACGCCTTACAACTGCAGTTGCGGATCAGGCAGACTCCCAGTTGAATGACCGCTTAACTCTTACCCCATCCCACACGTAAACAAGCCAGGGACCCTGCACATGAGCCCAGCAAGTGAGCCAGGGTTGCCCCGCACGGGAGCTTGTATTCCTATTTCACAATTCAATATCGAGCGTTGGGGTTTCCAACTACAGGGCTCGCTTCTGGAACACGAGCCAGGAACACAAGCAGTGTAGCAAAGCTACGCAATCACTGAATTACATGAAGGATGCAATGACATGACAACTAATTTGCGTACCGATAATGGAAAGTAAACGTGACATGGTAGTTGTGCAACATGCTAAATGTCGGAACTAGCTTCGTTGTCAAGCTAGTTCCCCAATTTGCGCCTAGGCGAGTATCATTTCGTCGCCTAGCCTCTTTTACGCCTACAATAAGCAAATGGCCTAAAACATGGCCTAAACCCTAAGTGGCAAGTTTCACTTGCCTAGCACCGGGGATGACGACCACTTCGTCACACGGATGCTAATCTACGGGGAAATCGCTGTTTTGGGGGAACAATCAACAAACAACATGAAATATTATTAGGGTTTCATAAAATTATAAATAAGTTATAAAAACAACGGTAGACCGATTTCTTACCGAGAGGAGGCGGAAGAAACACTCCGGGGAACCCTAGGATCAGATCTGGAAAAGATTGGGGAAGTTTGGAGAAACTAGGGTTTTGGGGGATTTTGGGGATTTGATGGATTTTGGTGAGATTTTGGGGAAGATGAGAGGTAGATAGAGTGAATGGATGGATTGGATGATGGATTTAGGGCTTGGAATGAAGGATTGAAGCTTGGAGGAAGATGGGGGCTCAAGGGGGAAGATTTTAGGGTTTTGGGTTGTGTTGGAGGAAGAAGAAACGTTTGGGAGGGGTATAAATAGGCTAGGCTGGCGGCTGCCCAGAAATTAGGGTTTTAACACTGGTTAGTCGGTCAAAGAACAACCACTGAACGACTAGTTTGGCAACTAGTCGGTCGGTCGACCAACGCAGACCGACTAAGTGCAAACAGTAACTCCTGAACGAAAATAGGATTTAGAGTTAGTCGGTCCATGAACAAATACTGACCGACTAGTTTAGCATCTAGTCGGTCGATGAACGTTCTTAGACCGACTAAGAGTAAACAGTAACTCGACTGTACAGTAGAACCAAGAATTAGTCGGTCTGAGTACAAAACTTAACCGACTAGTTTAACAACTAGTCGGTCGCAAGATGAACTTAGACCGACTAAGAATGAACAGTACTGATACTAAAATTTAGATGATGTGTTAGTCGGTTAAAGAAGCATTGCTGACCGACTAGTTTGCAACCTAGTCGGTCAACCAACGTTCTTAGACCGACTAACGATAAACAGTAACTCCTGAGAAATTTAGAAAGCTAACTAGTCGGTCCAAGAAGGATTGCCGACCGACTGGATCGTCATCTAGTCGGTCGGTGCCCCTTCTTATACCGGCTAATGAGCACAAAAAGTTCTGATATGGAGCACGGGGCCCCGGGATCGATTCCTAAGACTCCTAGGCTTGATCTAATAGTTAGATATGACCGTTATGAAGCCCGTCACGAATGACGTACTTTGAAATCGACGATCCTAAGGAAGAAACGAACAAATACGACGAATCGATCGAAAATGAAAACTACGGAGACGAAAACCATGCATGAGGAGAAAATCAACCAAAACGTATATTTTATTATAATAAATCCAGATACATGAAAAGCAGTCGTTACATCCTCCCCAACTTAAGAAAAATTCCGTCCTCGGAATTTCCAAATACTCACGAGTCCGGAAACAAAAGTGGGAAACGCTCTCGCATCTCATCCTCATTCTCCCAAGTAGACTCTCCAGGTGAGCCGTGTCGCCACATCACCCTCACAAGATTGACAATCTTGTTCCGAATCGATTTCTGACGCCTGTCCAGAATCTGCACTGGATGCTGGTCATACGTCAAATCGGGGCAAACGGTAATCTCCGAAAAATCCATCGCATGAGACGGATCGCTAATGTATCGACGAAGCTGCGACACATGAAAAACATTGTGAACTCCTTCCAAAGATGGCGGCAAGGCCATGCGATAAGCTACCTCGCCAACCCTCTCCAAAACGTCAAACGGTCCAATGTATCGCGGGCTCAACTTCCCACGCTTCCCGAAACGAATCACACCACGATTCGGGGAAATCTTCAAGAACACATGGTCGCCCGGCTGAAACTCCAAAGGACGACGTTTAGCATCCGCCCAATGCTTAAAACGGTCCTGAGCAATTCTCAACCTCTCCCGAATATTCCTGACGATCTCCACGGCCTCCACGATCATCTCAGGTCCCAACAACTCCCGATCACCAACGTCATCCCAACTCAATGGCGATCGACATTTCCTCCCATAAAGAGCGGCGAAAGGCGCCATGCCAATACTTGCCTGGAAGCTGTTGTTGTAGGAAAACTCTACCAGATGTAGATGGTCCTCCCACGAACCCTTGAAATCCAACATGCATGCCCTCAGCATGTCTTCCAAAATCTGAATCGTCCTCTCGGACTGGCCATCCGTCTGCGGATGGTATGCCGTGCTGAAACTCAGACGCGTACCCAAGCTCTTCTGCAAACTCTGCCAGAACTGAGATGTGAACCTCGTGTCTCTGTCAGACACGATACTCACGGGGACTCCATGAAGTCGCACAACCTCCTGCACGATTCACGTTACATTACTATCCATACCAGGAAAAGGAAATAAAACGGAGAGTAGAAGAATTTTACCTCCATATATCTCCTCGCTAGCGCCTCAATGGACTGTCCCACTCGGAATGGAATAAAGTGCGCAGATTTGGTCAATCGATCTACGATCACCCAAATCACGTCATTCTGCTTCGGACTCCGAGGTAGTCCAGTCACGAAGTCCATAGTGATGTGCTGCCACTTCCACTCCGGAATCGGAAGCGGTTGTAGCAACCCGGCCGTACGCTGATGCTCCGCCTTCACTTGCTGGCAAACCAAGCACTTGGCTACACTTCGAGCCACGCTCCTCTTCATACCATGCCACCAATAATTCAGACGAAGATCCTGGTACATCTTGGTGCCACCAGGATGCACAGAATATGGCGAACTGTGTGCCTCCACCATCAGCTCCTCTCTGATATCCCCAGCTGGCACACACAACCTGGCTCCAAACCTCAGCGAGCCATCCTCATGAATCAAAAAGTCAGTCCGCAGACCGGCTTCCACCTGCTCCCGAATCTTCACCAGCTTCGGATCCTCAGCCTGGCCAGCCTTAATCCGATCCACGATCGTCGACTGTACCTGCATGTACATCAACGACGAATCCTCCCCATGAAGAGCAATCTCCACACCGGACTCGCAAAAATCCTGCTGCAATCTCCACTGCGCAGTCAACATCATCACCGCGGGAAGCCTACTCAGCGCATCAGGAACCACATTCACCTTGCCAGGGTGAAACTGCAAATCAATCTCATAATCTGCCATCAGCTCCAACCATCGATGCTGTCGCATGTTGAGCTCCTTCTGAGTGAAAATATACTTCAAGCTTTTGTGATCGGTGAAAATCTTCACTTTCTCACTCAGCAAGAAGTGCCTCCAAATCTTAAGAGCGAACACAACGGCAGCCAACTCCAAATCATGTGTCGGATAATTCGTCTCATGAACCTTAAGCTGACGAGACGCATACGCCACAACATGTCCGTGCTGATGCAACACACAACCAAGACCCTTGCCAGAAGCATCACAAAAGATCTCAAATCCACCGCTGCGATCAGGCACGACAAGAATAGGGGCAGTCGTCAACCTCTCCTTCAGAACACCAAAAGCACTCTCGCAATCACCCGACCAAACAAAAGCAACATCCTTCCGTGTCAACCTGGTCATCGGCTCAGCAATACGAGAAAAGTCCTTAATGAATCGCCGATAATAGCCAGCAAGTCCAAGGAAACTCCGAATCTCAGACGCAGACGACGGAACAGGCCACTCCCTGATGGCCCTAATCTTCTCGGGATCCACAGAAATACCATCTCCAGTCACCACATGCCCGAGAAAAGCAACTCGATCCAGCCAAAACTCGCACTTCGAAAACTTAGCATACAAACGATGCTTCCTCAAGATCTCCAACACCGTCCTCAAGTGCGATGCATGCTCTTCCTCCGACTTCGAATAGATCAGGATGTCGTCAATAAAGATAATGACAAACTTATCCAAAAAGTCGTAGAAAATCAGGTTCATCAGATTCATGAAAACTACGGGCGCGTTAGTTACACCGAAATGCATAACCACAAACTCATAGTGTCCATACTTCGTCCTGAACGCTGTCTTCGGAACATCATCCCTCTTCACCTTCAACTGATGGTAACCACTCCTCAAATCCAATTTAGAAAACACCCTCGAACCTCCAAGCTGATCAAAAATATCATCGATGCGAGGCAACTGGTATTTATTCTTAATGGTCATCGCATTCACTCCCCGATAGTCCACGCACATGCGACGCGAACCATCCTTCTTCTTCACCAACAGCACCGGTGCTCCCCACGGAGACACACTAGGATTAATATAACACTTCTGCAAAAGCTCATCCAACTGCTTCCGCAACTCCTCCAATTCTGCAGGTGCCATACGATACGACGCCTTCGAAATCGGCTGCGCACCTGGAACAAGATCGATAGAAAATTCCAAAGCTCGATCAGGCGGCAAACCAGACATCTCCTCGGGGAAGACGTCGCCAAAATCACGCACCACAGCTGGCCACTCCAGCTCCATCTGCATAACCACAGCCTCCACCGGCCTGGCCCGAAATCTGACAGGACCAAGCGAACTGCTACCACGACTGAACTCGAACACTGGATGTCCGGGAATCTCGAACACCACCTTCTTCCGCCGGCAGTCGATCGTAGCATAGAAGCTCGCAAGCCAGTCCATCCCAAGAACTGCATCATAGTTGATGATGTCGTGGACAATGAAATCAGCGAAAAGCTCATATCCACAGACCACCAACGAGCAAGAATTGCAACCACGATGCACCGAGACCACGCCATTCCCTGTAACGATATTCCAACTCTGGGGAAGAGGGGATGTCAACAAGGAATGCCTCTCCACGAAGCTCCGAGAAATAATGCACATCGATGCACCAGAGTCAAAGAGGACTCGTGCAGGAAACGTGCACACCAAAACCACACCTAACAATCAATTAACAATCAAACCCTATTCTAGCAAACAACCATGTTCAAGCAAACAACATAATCTAACAATCAAAACCAGCTGGGAAAGTAATAGCTAGATTGAGGATTACCTGCGATAACCTCATCCACAGCCTCGCTCTCCGCAGCGGTCATCAGAAAAGCCTGCCATCTTGGCGGAACAGCCTGCCGAAAAGCCTGCCCCTGCGGAACAAGAGCCGCTCCACGTCCAGCAGGAACAGACGCTCGCTGCTGCAACGGCTGAGCTGCAACAGGAGCCCTCCACAGCTGATTCGCATGCCGACAATCTCTCGCGACATGGGAGGCATCACCGCAAACCAGACACTGGCCCAGAAACTTCCGACACTGATCCTTGATATGGCCAGGCTTGTCGCAGAAATGGCAAGACTTTAGAATAGGCCCTCCTGGCCTCTTAAACTGAGCGGACTGATTAGGCCTGAATCCAGGTCTAACCACAGCTCTCGCCTGTTCCACAGGCCTCTTCCCAGCACCAACCAAAGATCCTCTCCTCTGGTTCACGAGCAGCTCCTGCCTCTTGGCAGCTACCAGAACCTTCTGATAAGATTCCCGGTCAGAGGAGGTCACAAAACTCTGGAGCTCTGAAGCAAGCCCCTGCAGGAACCTCTGAGCTCTCTCCTCAGTGTCCTGCACCATCTTTGGTGCAAACCGACTCAGCCTCATGAACTCCTGGTGGTACATGTCCACCGACGAGCTCCCCTGCTTCAAGTCGATAAAACGCTGCAGCATCTCCTCCCTGGCAGCCTTCGGGAAGAACTCACCATCAAATCTGGCCTTGAAGGTAGCCCAAGCTATCGGCCCCACCAACAACTTCTCCTCCGCATCCCACCAATTCCTGGCGTTATCCTTGAGCTGCCTCTTAGCCAAATCAACCCATCCAGCCGGGGTGATCTTGGCCATCTTCAGATTGTCCTCGATGTTCCGAATCCACTCATCGGCAGCCAGAGGACCCTCAGAACCATCAAAATACGTGGGACCCAGCTCCCGAAATTGCTTCTCTCCTGGCTCAGAGCGAGGGACATCCGAAGAGCCCGGGCAGCATGAGCAAGTGGGGCATTCTGGACTTGCAGAAGCACGCCCTGCTGCACTTGCATCATCTGCAGCATCATCCGCATCATCTCACCGCTGGTGGGTTCCCGCTCAGGCTCCTCATCATGAGGGAGCGCACCGCTGCCCCGACCACGGGTGAAACGCCGTCCTGCCATCTAATGACACAGAGAACGAATCCAATTAGACTCATAGCTTATGACATCAGACGTCGAACTTAGTTTATTGGAC
Organism: Scilla litardierei; assembly: GCA_030789695.1. NCBI lineage: Eukaryota > Viridiplantae > Streptophyta > Magnoliopsida > Asparagales > Asparagaceae > Scilla > Scilla litardierei. The sequence goes on from CM061142.1 coordinate 700,263,727, forward strand.
ATCTAATATTATTATCGTCATTCCAAAAATCGCAGTTACAGAAGGGACCTGCATGGGCCACCACTAAAACCTGTCACGACCCGCTTCCCTAAAATGGAGGTGAGACGTGAAAAGGTCCGCACGAGAGTGGAGATGTGAAGCCCCAAACCCAAGCGTCAATAAAATATAAGCAGGTCCCTGTAACCACAACGGAACAACAATAATAACACAAGGAGAGACTGAAATAAAAATCTCACATCTCATAATTGTCCAACACGAAAATAAGTCCAACATCCAGAAAAGCCACCAGGCTAAAAGAAAAGAGTCCAAGGCCCAGAACAAGGCCAACAAAAGCAATGACATAAATAAGTATAGGTGCTACGCACCGATAACAAAACAACCGTCTAACAAAAGTAAAACACAGCGGAGACACTAGGACCGGCCCCCAGTGTCCACGTACTCCCCGTCAAACACGGGCTCAGGCTCGGCGTCAGCAAACACCTCGTCCTCAACAAGGTACTCAGGCTCGGGATCTAACATGTGTCACCCAAAAGAGTATAGGGGCACATGTCAGCAAGTCTAAAAGACTTGGGCAAGGAAACTGAAAGTAAGGCAACTAGCAACCTAGCAGTTTAGTATGCATGACATGGCAGTTATAACATGAGTGCACAATTAAGACATGGCAAGACAATTTGTACATGAGAGCAATCATCGGGACAAGACAAGACAAGAGTAGCCAAGCTACTATCAATCTCAATCAATTCACTATTCACGTTTCACGTTGTTTTGTAGATGTTTACGCCTTACAGCTGAACGGTTTCACATTCACGCTGAGTGGCCGCTTAACAACTACCCCAAAACCCAGAGTTTACGCCTTACAACTGTAGTTGCGGGGATCAGGCAGACTCCCAGTTGAATGATCGCTTAAATCTTACCCCATCCCACACGTAAACAAGCCAGGGACCCTGCACATGAGCCCAGCAAGTGAGCCAGGGTTGCCCCGCACGGGAGCTTGTTTTTCTATTTCACAATTCAATATCGAGCGTTGGGGTTTCCAACTACAGGGCTCGCTTCTGGAACACGAGCCAGGAACACAAGCAGTGTAGCAAAGCTACGCAATCACTGAATTACATGAAGGATGCAATGACATGACAACTAATTTGCGTACCGATAATGGAAAGTAAACGTGACATGGTAGTTGTGCAACATGCTAAATGTCGGAACTAGCTTCGTTGTCAAGCTAGTTCCCCAATTTGCGCCTAGGCGAGTATCATTTCGTCGCCTAGCCTCTTTTACGCCTACAATAAGCAAATGGCCTAAAACATGGCCTAAACCCTAAGTGGCAAGTTTCACTTGCCTAGCACCGGGGATGACGACCACTTCGTCACACGGATGCTAATCTACGGGGAAATCGCTGTTTTGGGGGAACAATCAACAAACAACATGAAATATTATTAGGGTTTCATAAAATTATAAATAAGTTATAAAAACAACGGTAGACCGATTTCTTACCGAGAGGAGGCGGAAGAAACACTCCGGGGAACCCTAGGATCAGATCTGGAAAAGATTGGGGAAGTTTGGAGAAACTAGGGTTTTGGGGGATTTTGGGGATTTGATGGATTTTGGTGAGATTTTGGGGAAGATGAGAGGTAGATAGAGTGAATGGATGGATTGGATGATGGATTTAGGGCTTGGAATGAAGGATTGAAGCTTGGAGGAAGATGGGGGCTCAAGGGGGAAGATTTTAGGGTTTTGGGTCGTGTTGGAGGAAGAAGAAACGTTTGGGAGGGGTATAAATAGGCTAGGCTGGCGGCTGCGCAGAAATTAGGGTTTTAACACTGGTTAGTCGGTCAAAGAACAACCACTGAACGACTAGTTTGGCAACTAGTCGGTCGGTCGACCAACGCAGACCGACTAAGTGCAAACAGTAACTCCTGAACGAAAATAGGATTTAGAGTTAGTCGGTCCATGAACAAATACTGACCGACTAGTTTAGCATCTAGTCGGTCGATGAACGTTCTTAGACCGACTAAGAGTAAACAGTAACTCGACTGTACAGTAGAACCAAGAATTAGTCGGTCTGAGTACAAAACTTAACCGACTAGTTTAACAACTAGTCGGTCGAAAGATGAACTTAGACCGACTAAGAATGAACAGTACTGATACTAAAATTTAGATGATGTGTTAGTCGGTTAAAGAAGCATTGCTGACCGACTAGTTTGCAACCTAGTCGGTCAACCAACGTTCTTAGACCGACTAACGATAAACAGTAACTCCTGAGAAATTTAGAAAGCTAACTAGTCGGTCCAAGAAGGATTGCCGACCGACTGGATCGTCATCTAGTCGGTCGGTGCCCCTTCTTATACCGGCTAATGAGCACAAAAAGTTCCGATATGGAGCGCGGGGCCCCGGGATCGATTCTTAAGACTCCTAGGCTTGATCTAATAGTTAGATATGACCGTTATGAAGCCCGTCACGAATGACGTACTTCGAAATCGACGATCCTAAGGAAGAAACGAGAAAATATGACGAATCGATCGAAAATGAAAACTACGGAGACGAAAACCACACATGAGGAGAAAATCCACCAAAACATATATTCTATTATAATAAATCTAGATACATGAAAAGCAGTCGTTACAACATCAGTCGACTAATGCGAAAAGCTCAAGTAGAGTCAATAAATAGTTGACTTGATCAGTGCATCGCATTCGACTGTAGAAGGCTCGACAGGCGACTAGAAATCATTCAGTCGACTGTAAAACCTTCATCAGGCGACTGTTGGAGAGCCAGAGACTCCGATTGAGTCTTTGGGCAAGATGACCCTATTGGGTTGTATTCTATGATAATCCTAAGACTTACTAAGATGGTGAAATGCATATGCATGAGAGTGTGACCATCTGTCATGGCATTACAATAATCCTAGACTCAAAAAGAGAAATGCAAGTAATTTAAATTACATGGATTACATATTGCATCTCCTAGAGTCTAAGTCTTCAAGCTCACGATACCTTGATGCTCCCCATCATCTCTAAGCTTTGGCACTCCTTGATGAGCTTCCCTTCATCAAGCTCCAAGCTTTGGCAATGCTCCTCTAGATGTCCATCCATCATCATGCTCCAAGCTTTGGCTTCTTTAGATGATCTTCATGACTTCATCCAAGCTTGAGCACACCATCACTCTTGTAGGTCTTTAAGATATCTCTTGTAATATCCTCCAAGCATTATGCTTTGTCGCATCAACATTTAATCATTAAGTTAAACTGTGACTAAAACATAAGATTGATTAGCACACTAACATAATGTATTGATCATCATCAAAACAACGTTAGTCTTGAACCCAATAACTAACAAACTCCCCCTTTTTGATGATGACAATCCATTATGTCCAAATATAATAAACATTGAAATAAACAATGCGTGCTAACAAACTCCCCAATCAATATGCAAAATGTACACAAAATATAAACATATAAAGCACAAAGCATATTGATGGTTGTTATGCAAAAGCATACCAATTGATAATAATGCATAAACAAGCACAAGGTATATTTTTACATAACCTATTTCTCTCTCCCATTGGCATATTAAAAAGATGGGAAATAGCCAAATAGGAAAACCAAGGGCAAGAGAAATAACAATCCCATATGCACAAACATAATGTTAACGACATTCAATGTGGCATATGAATGGAAAAATAATGCTAGCAAGTAAAAATTCCATACTCCCTCATAAGCATACAAAACATGCAAACATGGGAGTAATGAACACACTCACACAAATATGGTACAAAATGTAAACATACAAGTATGGTACCCAAGCAATGAATAAGATTGTGAGTGAGCTAGCAAGTTGGAAACCAAACGAAAGTGGAGTTTGGTTTCCGTATATATTCATATAAAAATATAACATTACGAACATATGAATATATATACGAGTTCCTATCAAGGTTAGAAACATTCTTAGGAATCCACAAAGAAAGTGATCTGAGATTCTTAAGAAGAGGTTTGGTTAAGGCATGAGTAGGAGGTGAGGGTGTAGGCTTATGAGGTGGAACATAAACATTGGCGTGCCCCATGTGTGCAACATGAGATTTAACATTAAATGCATTCATACAAGCAATTCTACCATGCATAGGAACATGTGAAGCATGCAAAGGTTTATCATCAATTCTAGCATGCAAGCAAAGTAAGTTATTTCCATGGGTAGACTTCATGCATATCAACATATGAAGAAGTATGCACACCAATAGGTTTTTGAATAGACTTCTTATGAAATGGTTTATACATAAATGCATGATTTCTCTTTGGCTTAGAGATAATAGTTGATTTTAGGCCAAAAGAGTTGGATGTGACTTCCTCATTAGAATGCTCCTCCATAAAATTTATTTGGATTCTTCTAAGAGAAGAGCTTGGTTTGTTCACCTTCAATGAAGAGGATCCCAAAACCGTGTCCTTACTCAATTTGAAATTTTTAATTTGAGTCGACAATAGCTCACATTTCTTCAAAAGTGAAGAAATGTTGTCATCCCTATTGGATAGACATGAGCTAAGCTCATAACATTTTGACTTGAGAGCCAATGTCTCATCTCTCAAAATGTTGTAATCACTCTCCGAGTGCATCTTCTCCATTTGGAGTTTGAGAGAAGCATTGTCATCCCTCAAGGCACTCAATTGAGAAAGAAATCCTTCTTTCTCGGCATGCAGACAATGAATTTCCTCTTTATAAGTAGCAAATGCACTCTCCTTTAAAGATCTATGAAATTCATTGACATACACAACTTGAGCTTTAAGAGCCTCATTCTCTTTGCTCAACATGCACACATGTGAATCAAGAGCAATCTTTTCTTGATTCAATGCAATGGTTTGTGTATCATCACAAGATTTGGATGATAATGAAGGTGCGTACGTGCATCTCTCAAGCTTGTTATTATTCAATTTGAGAGAGTCCATAAACAACGCATTATCATTTTCAATAAAATTACCGTGTTGAACGAGAGAGTTATGAGATAGCTCATTACCAACGATGCTCTCATCATCGCATGATTCCTCTCCACCATACTTTTCATTAAGATATTCCCATATCTCCTTGGCTGTCTCGAAATCACTTACTTTCTTTGCAATCTTCGGAGAGAAGGCATTGTGCAATGCATTCCAAACTTGAGCATCCAAAGTGATATACATTGACTCCTCGTGATCATCAAGCCATTGGAACCTTTTCTTCCTCCATTTTAAGAAGTGTTTACCTTTGAAGACAGGAGGAAGGGAGAGGGGTTGTTGAGACTTTGAAGTAATGCTTGCAAAAGCCACCAAACCAAGGTTCTGATACCAATTGTAAGGGATCATGTGGGGCTACACACACACTAGAGGGGGTGAATAGTGTAATGGCAAGCAAAGTGCTTAATTAAAAGTTACTGAAATTAAAGCACAATAAGCAGCGAAAATTAAACAGAGTGCTCAACAACAACAAATGCAAACACAAGTATTTTATCCTGGTTCCCTAAAACTTGGGTACGTCCAGCCACACCAGTATTCACTATATTCCCACACAGAGAAGTGAATACAAATCCCACAAAGAGATACCTCACACCGAGGATTTAGGATTCCCACAAAGAGATATCCTTACTCTCACACAGAAAGACCTCACACAGAGGATTTGTTCTTTCTCACAGAAAGAACCAAACTCTCACAAAGAGAGTGACTCCCACAAAGAGAGTAACTAATTCTCACAAAGAGAATTAGGGTTTCGAACAAAAAACAAAACGAAACAACACTTACCTATGTCTTGATATGACCTTACCAATGTGAAGAAGAAGGCATGCAAGTGAATGACCAAGTGCTTGAGATTAGCTTTGATTGCACTTGATGATCTTTCTCTCTTCTAGGAATGAATCCTAACACTTCTCACTTGAGTGTATGAAAATGAAGATAAGAATGATGATCTCCAAGAAAGGAATGAGAATTAGATCCCTTGGAGAATTTTCCTATGAGCTAGCTTCAATGCATGAAGAGGAATGTGCTCATGAGAGGGAAATGGGGGAGATTAGGAGTGGTTATTGATTCTCAAAGATATTCAATATTAACTAAGAGTTCTAAATGAACTAAGCCATCTCCTATATATATGAGCCAAGAAGACCCCATAAAACCAGCCAAAAACCCAAAGGGAAGAAATCTGCAACGGCTAGATTTTGGCAGTTTACGGCACAGATAGTCGACTGATGAACAAATGACAGTCGACTGTTCAACGGCTAGAAGAATCCCAACGGCTATAATCTGAGCCAGGACAGTCGACTGTAGAAGACTACACAGGCGACTGTAAAACAGACAATCGACTGTATATCCTTCATCAGGCGACTGCTGCAAGGGATGGAGAAAAACAGAGAGTTGCAACTTACTCCCAGTATGCATACATGCGACTGATGAACAAATGATAGTTGACCGTAAAATAGACAGACGCCTGTTTCTCCTTCATTAATCGACTGCTACAGGGGATGGAGAAAACCCAAGAGATGCAATTTTCGCACTTACACCTTTTAGACGACTGTTGACCATTTCACAGGCGACTATAAATATACAGGCCACTGTAAATACTTCATCAGTCGACTGTCTTGTAAATTGGGATGAAGCCCAGAAAAATGCAAGTAGCGCTCAGACGACTGTTAAGCAATTCGCAAGCGACTGTAGAAACACATGAGACTGTAAATTGAACATCAGACGACTGATGCAAAAAGCTCAAGTAGAGTCAATAAAAAGTTGACTTGAGCAGTGCACCACATTCGACTGTAGAAGGCTCGAAAGGCGACTGGAAATCACCCAGTCGACTGTAAAACCTTCATCAGGCGACTATTGGAGAGCCAGAGACTCCGATTAAGTCTTTGGGCAAGATGAACCTATTGGATTGGATTCTATGAAAATCCTAAGGCTCACTAAGATGGTGAAATGCATATGCATGAGAGTATGACCATCAATCGAGGCATTACAATAATCCTAGACTCAAAAAGAGAAATGTAAGTAATTGAAATTAAATGAATTAACAAATGCATATATGAAAATGAAATCCCAAGGTCCCATTTTCATGAAAAATAATTTCAAAATCATGAAACATCACACACAATCAATAGGTATGCTTAAGAATAATCATTAAAGCAAAATACCCATGCAATATGCACATGTGTGAGAGACCTAAACATTAGGGAGCCAAACCCAGGAAGAGTTTGATTTCCTAATGTAATCACATGAGGTGATCATATCCCAAACTAAAGAGTTGATGTATATATCCCTCTATTGCACTCTACACCTAGTGGGAATCCAAAGACTTAAGGATTTCCTAGGTAATGGTTTTGCCTTTGCAAGAGGGGTGGATGTGGCATGCTTAGGTGTAGAAAAATATATCTTGGCATGCAAAGAATGAGGGGTTTGCTTCTTAGAAAAAAATAAAGAATTTTCATTTTTCAGCATCACCTTGTGATTTACATGCTTCTTGCTAGTGTTATTGTTATACAAGAAAGCATGGTGATTCTTCGTAGGTGCTTTAGCAATATTTCTTGATTTTGCACCAAAAGAATAACTAGAGGTGGGTTGAGTTACCACACTTGGAATATATCCCAACCATCCTTTATGGTTTGTTGGATGTTTTTTCCAACAAACCGTGTAGTGAATCCCTAGCATGAACATAGCTTATGAGCTTTTGGGATTCCTCTTCGCTTTTCAACGTAAGTTGTTGAATGCGAGACTCTAAGCTAAGGTTTTGATCTAGCAATTTTTCATTAGAAATGATCAATTCCTTAACTTGAGAGAGAAGTGTGTCCCTCTCACTAGTGCCACAAACATGAACAACATCCACATTTACACTAGAAGATTCTAATTCATGCACCCTACTCATAGCACCTTTAAATTTTGCTTTTAATTTAAAGTATGAGTTGATGCACTTACTTGCCCCGTTGGAGACCACAATATAGGAATATTCAAGCTCCTCATACGATAGCTTTGGCTCCACCTCATCTTCATCATTGGATCCCCCCGGCTAGATCTTGACGAAGACTCTTCCCCTTTCACCATGAAGCACACTTCTTCATTGGTGTTGAGCCAAGCCTCCACCTCTTCATCACTTGAGCTTGAGCAGATTGATGAAGAATCATCAAATGCCGTAAAGCACATGTGAGCTACCCTGTTGTCTTCTTCTTCTTCATCACTTGATGAGCTCTCATCTGAGTCATCAAATGTGCCAACATGACCTTTCTTTAGGTTCTTGAATTTGGACTTACCTTTCTAATATTTCTTCCCTTTCCCTTTGTAAGGTTCTTTGGAGGGTTTGGAAGGACATTCGGTAGAGAGATGACCTTTGCCACTTCAAGTATAACCAACCTTATTAGATTTAGAGGCAAACTTTGAGAACGAGTTACCTTGCTTGCCCTTGAGGAATTCTCTTAGTTGCATGTCAAGCTCCATGATTTCATCACCACTAGCATCATCCTCTCCATCTTCTTCACTCGAATCTTCTCGATGGAATTTATTTCTCCATTTGGTAGGCTCCTTCTCGGCATGGAATGCAATCCCTATTTGCTCCTCCGGCTTCTCGGACTTGGATGGTTGAATCTCCTTCTTGTGTTGAAGCTTTACTTCATATGATATGAGATTCCCAATGCACTCCTCAATGGTGTATTTGGACAAGTTGTTAGACTCCAAAATACCGTTGGCTTTTGAATCCCATTTGGGTGTGAGAGAGTCAAGGATCTTCTCCACTCGATCCTTTGGGAAATCACCTTACAAAGTCCTTCCAAAGTGTTCACAATATCTGTGAACCTTGTGAACATTTTCGAGATGTTTTCTCCTTCATGCAGCTTAAATATTTCATATTTAGATCTAAACACACTTTGTTTATATTTCTTTACCTTGGACGTCCCTTCATAAGTAATCTCCAAGATATGCCAAATTTCGTTGGCCGATTTGCACACGGAGATGCGATTGAACTCATTGGGAGTGATGGCGCAATGGAATGCGTTCATTGTCCTTGCATTGGATTTGATTGAATCCTTCTCCACCTTTATCCTAGTAATCGCAGGTGTAGTAGGCTTCACTAACGGACACTCCGTGATGTCCCATAAGTCTTGACCCTCCAAGTAGATCATCATCTTGATCTTCCAACTTGGATAATTTGTTTCGTTGAAGAGCAGGGGTCGAACGGTTGATAGACCTTCTTCATGAGACATGGATGAAGTGTTGAATGTCATTGTTGTTGTATACTTCAACCTCGCTTATACAAATTGTAAGGACCGTCTATGCCTTATAATGCTAACAACAAACACTCTAGGAGGGGGAACAGAATAATGACAATAATTGTGCAATTAAATATTAAACTTACAAATACGGAATTATAAGTACAAGAGGAATTTAAACAACATATCAAGCAAATGATAACACAAAGATGTTACCCTGGTTTCCCAACTTGGGTGCATCCAAGCACACCAATATTCACTATGATCATACACAAGATAGTGAATACAATCTCACAAAGAGGTATGAACTCTCACAAATAGAGAACCAAATTCTCACAAAGAGAAACTAACTCTCATAAAGAGAGTACCTAGCTCTTACAAAGAAAGCAACTAACTCTCACTAAGAAAGTTAGGGGTAAATTCTCACAAAGAGAGAAACTAACTTTCACAAAGAAAGTTAGGGTTTCACTTCACAAAGATGAAATAAATAAACTCTTACATATGCCTTGATAAGATGAACTTACTCAATATGAATGCAAGGCATGGAAGATGATCTCCAAGTATTGAGATGAGCTTTAATGCACTTGGAGGATTTTCCTTAATCTAGCTTCAATGAATGAAGATGATTAGAGCTTTAATGAGGGAAAATGAGAGATTAGGAGTGGCTTTGAGATTCTTAATTATCTTCAAGAGTTCCAAGAGTTCTAAATGAACTAAGCCTATTCCTATTTATACGAGGCCCCAAAAACCCAATAAAACCAAGCAAAAAGTTCAATGGAAGAATTCTGTAACGGCTAGAATTTGGGCTCAAACGTCATCAACAGGAGCCTATATAAGAGCGGACAAGCGACTAGCTAACGCTAGATTTAATCCCAACGGTTATAATCTGAGCCAGGACATGCGACCGTGGAAGACTACACATGCACATGTACAATGTGCAGGCGCCTGAATATACTTCAGTAAGCGGTTGTCATATAGGATGGAATGGAGCTGAGAAAATGCGACTTTCGTACTTGTGCATTCAGACAACTGATGACCAAAATCCAGGTGTCTGAAGATAGACAGGCGAATGTAAACTTTACATCAGTCGGCTGTCACACAAAGTGGATTGGTGCTAAGAAAAGACGAGATACGCACATTGGCACTCAGACGAATGAAGAACAAAATTCAGGCGCCTGAAGGTAGACATGCTTCTATCAAATGAACTTCAGTCACTTGCACCATAAGCTCAAGAAAGAGTCAAGAAAAAGTTGACTTGAGCTGTGCACAACAGTCAGCTGTAAAGGCTGGTCAGGCACCTGGAGATCACCCAGTCGCCTATCCTTCCTTCAGCAGTCGCCTGTTGGAAGGCCAGAGACTCCAATTGGAGTTCTTGGCATGGATAACCTATTGGTTTGGATTCAATAATGATCCTAAGGTTCTCTAAGATGGTTAATGCAATGCATGAGTGAGTATGACCATCTATCAAGGCATTACAAAATCCTAGACTCAAAAAGAGAAATGCAAGTAATAGAAATTACATGGATTACATTTTGCATCTCCTAGAGTCTAAGTCTTCAAACTCTTGATGCCTTGATGCTCCTCATCATCTTCTAAGCTTTGGCACCTCTTGATGAGCTTCCCTTCATTAAGTTCCAAGCTTTGGCAATGCTCCTCTTGATGTCCATCCTTGCATCGAGCAATTAGTCTCTAAAAAGCATATCCTTCAATTGATAAACATGAGACTAGAGCATGAGAGTCACTAGCAACAACATAATGTCGTGATCATCATCAAAATAATATTGGTCTAAAACACCAATACCTAACAAGAATATGCACCCCGTAGAATGTTTTGGGTACCCATTGAATTTACACAAGACATATCTATCATCTAATTTGTCTAGATTATGTCGTTTGACATATGCAGGACAATCCCATACCCTAATGTGCTTAAGGTTGGGTTCATTTCCACTCCATACCTGATATGGAGTCGTTGGCACAAATTTGGACGGAACCTTATTGAGAATATAGGCAGCTATTTCTATGGCATAGCCCCAGAGGGAGGTTGGCAAATCGGTGTCACTCATCATGTATCACACCATGTCTAACAAAGTGCAATTCCTTCTCTTCGATACATCGTTATGCTGAGGTGTATATGGAGGCATGACTTGTGAGAGAATCCTATTTGCTTTTCGGTATGTAAGGAATTCTTGGCTCAAATATTCACATCCTCAATCAGATCAAACGATTTTAATACTCTTGCTAATTTGTTTTTACTTCGTTACTATATTCTTTAAATCTATCAAAAATATCGAACTTGTTTTCATCAAGAACATGTGTCCAGGGGTGGGAAAAAACTCCAATTCCGGTTTCGAACCTGGTTCCGATTTCGAATTGTCCGAATATTCGGAATTGGAATCGGATTCGGGTTTAAAATCTCTGTCCGATTTGAATCGGAATTCAGATTTGAACTTTAAAAAGCACGTTTAACCCGATTTCGATAACTAGGGATAATATGGTCAAGAAAAAATTATACGTGAGTCGTTATTTTGTAGTTTCGTACGTCGCAACCTTAAACCCCAAAGCGTAATATGCCGCCCTCTTATTCTTCTTCACAAAAATCCTTCAATTCTTCCTCAGAGATTTGCTCAATTCCAACACCGAAGGGCTCAAGAATACATCGATCTGTTCCATTCCGATATCCTCAAGGAGGTCGAAGCTTCGAAGGCAAGGGTCATCGACTCGCCAAGTGATTCATGGTAAATCCCAATGAATTTGGTGATTTTGATCACCGAAGCTTCGACGATTCAAGGTATATCTCTCTTTTATGTCCGATTTTTGTGATTTTGATCGATACTTTAGATTTGTAACATTAGGGCACAAAGAAAGAAAACAGATTTTGTCCTAGTTTATAATACACAACAAATTTTGTCCTTGTTTATAATCGACTATTTAGATTTTGGTCATTTTGCTTTCTGTCCTTGTTTGTAATATATTTGATTTTCTCAAGAGGAATGAATCCTAGCTTCCACAAATTTCTGCAAGGTCTTAGAAACTGGGGAAATGTCTAAATACTATTAGCTTTCACATCTAAATACTATTAGCTAAGCCGTTATTTTCTTTATTTTTGCCCTAATAATCTGATTCTGGTATGACGATGTTGTCGTAGTTTCCCTCAATCATAGAACAATTTTTTGAATGTAATTCTATGAAATGGAAAGATGAAATGAACTTGACTTTGCTCAACCAATTAATTTAATGAATGGAGAGAAGGGACTAAGAGGTGTATTTCTAAGAATATAAATAGTTGATGCTTGTGATGGATACATCAATTATCAAACAGATGAATTCTGAAGCTATCTTAACATAAATGATAAGTAAATCAATAAGTCAATTTGTGAATTTGTGAAAAAGAGATCGAGCTCATATATTTGATGTGGTAGGAACCAAAATGTCATGACAGTTTGTCATTATTAGTTGAGTAATTTTCTAATAAAAACAAAATTACATTTATTCAAAGTGATTCCTTAAAAGTTATGAAGCCTACATGTACCCCACTAAAAAGAGCTACTTGACCTCTTGATGTATGTCCATACATCTGTTCAGCAAGAAACAAATATGAAATACATACACAAATTAACTTAGCATTTAAATATGTATCCAGATAACCATTGTTGTAAATATCCCCTACAAGCGCCCCGCCCCCACCCCTCCTTCGTCGGACCAACATGTCTGGTTTGAGCACATGTTGATAAGATAAAAGTTTAATTTATCATATACCAATTTTAGTCATTTTTGTCAAGTTGGGTATAATTGGATATTTCATCTAATATTTTTCTTAATATACCCATGTTGTGGTACTTTGTACATGAATTATAATGGTCTAATTATTGCACATTTATTTGCTTATTTATTCCTAACGTTTATTAATTCTATGCTAACTGTACTTTAATGTTTGCTTGGTTACATGGCATGAATATGCCTTTTAAAGTTTTTACATCTAGCTTTTACAAATTTATCAGATACATTGCAATTTGGATATTACTTTTACTTTCAATACATCAATTATGCATGAAATGTATATTTTTGTTCATTATGATGCTCGACATTTACTTGACGTTCCTTTATCAGATATGTGGAAGCCTCGAGTGTATCTTGAATCCAATTCCAATGTAGAACCTTACAGATAACCAATGTCAAGGTCTTTATTTACTTCTTTTACTTGATCTAATCACAGTGAACACAAGTGGTAAGAAATATTTGTGTTTGGATTGAACCCCATACCATAGGTAACTCAGGATTAGTTGAGCTGAATAATGTCACATCCTGATAATATTGTTGTTAGTCAATGATCCAATAGTCAGATCATACGCTTGGTCTGTCAGGCAGAACACAGTGTCAAAGGCATGTTGTCCTTCTTATATCATGGTTATTTTCCTTAAAAAAGTCCATTTGGTAAAAGGAATTTCTTTTTCTTAGCCAACCCTAACAAATTCTAACTCAAGCTTTTGAGGAATCCATGTTTGACGTCCCCCTAGTTTGTGGCATGCAGATGTGTGCAATTGGATATTGGGGGCGTGAGATTTAAATATTTATAACCGCAAGCGCACAGTGTTGTAGTGTGGCTTGGGGGTCGAACTCAGGGAGGCATGGTTGTGCTTGTGTCAGAAAGGACCGGATTCACCCCATGGGTGAGCTAGCCCGAATCGGTAGATGGGTTGTCACAGAAATAGAATGCAAGGGATAAACGATATAAAGGGAAACCCGGGACTTCGGTTTCCACCTTATCGTGCGATTCTCGCTAATACGACCGATGGATGGGATAAAGATCAGAATTAGGGTCTAATGGTGAGATGTTGCCTCTAAGAGTGATACCAGCGTCCCATGGGCCCGATATTCCGGTCGGTGCCCAAGATGATACGCCGGACTACCCGGGTTCGGTCAGTGGGCATTCCAATGTCCATTAACACTGACCGACTCCGGGAGCACTAAGCTCACAACGATAACTCCCAACATCTCATCCTACCGCTCGCTCGCGCTAGGATTCGATGTCTACGCTAAGGGCGTGAGCTATGGCTAGGGAGTCAACCGCCAAGTTTATTCCCCCTTGGCCCAACGGTCAAATGCGGTCTTTTTCCCGCTGATGACAATAAAACTCCCTGCGTAACCGATAGATTCCTAATCCCTATTGATTTCCTAGTCCTATGGATGCATCAGGGAGAACCCACGAAGGGGTTTCCACCAAAATCCCAGATTGGGGAACTACTCACACATATTAAGCAAAAAGCAATCTAAATGAAAATCGACCGTTAAAAATATAATCAGACGATTGGAATGAAGTAATAGCAATGCAATTAAGATAATATCAAAGTTTGGTTAAGATCAGAATACTTACAAATAACAAAGAAATTACAACCATCACAAGAGAGAAAAACAGTAAAAAAATAACAACTCTCGTTTTTGGAAACCTAGGGTTTATATTTATAGAAAACGACATCACCCGATCGGGTAGGGTTTATATTTATAGAAAATGACATCACCCGATCGGGTGAAGAATCACCCGATCGGGTGACCTGCTTCGTTAATCGGCAGCGGTCTTCAGAACTTCACCCGGTCAGACGACACGATCGGTTGATGGAAGCTGCTCGTCGTTTGGATCTTGGCGTCGTCAGGTGAACCAATCGGTTGATAAATCAACCGATCGATTGGAATCGTCGCCCAAAAGACAGTAACTTCGGAAGTTTTGGCACGGTCTGCTGGCGATCGGGTGAGCTTTCCGGGTCATCTCTTCGAGGAAACGGCTACAGGTGAACCGATCGGGTGAAGATCACCCGATCGGTTATGTTTCAGCTCCAATTTCTCGTGAAGTTTGTCGGGTTGAACCGGTCGGGGACCCGGTCGGTTGACACTTTCGTTGCTTCAGCGGCTGACCCGATCGTGCACGTGTGTATCACCCGATCGGTTGGCGTATCCAACCGATCGGGTGGGGGGCTGAAAGATCGAGATATTTGTCGTTTGACCCCCTGGATCACGCGTGACTCCTTCCGTTGCTCCGGGGACTTATGATATCATCGTTACATGTCCCCTATGCTGGCAAACTCCTACAAACATGTAAAAATACAGAGAAGTGAAAGAAAACAAGAAAATACGAGAAAAGGAATACGAGACGGCGGAGAATAACGGAAAAACACAAAAGGAGACGTGCGTAAATATATGAAATATAAACGCACGTCAAAATCCCCCAAGCTGAACCCTTCCTCGTCCTCGAGGAAGACGAGTGAGAGTAGGAGCTCGGAGGGAGAAAATAGAGAGAAAGAGAGAAAGAAGAGAACTCTAAATCCTAAATCGCCCGTCAGGGCCAACAAAATCGAAAACGACACACCAAGCAAGCAAAAGACAAATCACTTCATTGAACCAAGGAATACGAGTCCAGACAAGGGCCCATGCCGTGAAGCGCGAGTGAGTGTGGTCGTGTGCTAGCAGTCGGTGTCACTATCTACATCGTGAAATAAGCTCCATATACACAAATCCAAGAAATGACCCAAATATCGATTCGATTCGAAATAAGCGGTGAAAATATAGCTCAAGCATGCATGAGAAGAGTATGAGAATAGAAACGCATCATGTGTCAGGGACTCCACAGCTAGGGACTCGGGCATCACCACACTATCGCCTAGATAATAGCTAGAAATTCCCTATTCCAAGTGTTTTCGAAAGCGATGGGGGTTGAGATGATGTGGAGTAGAACACTCGGTGCAAATTCTCGCCTTCCCTTTATTCTCGATAGGTAGGAAAATATTCACACACATTTTTTTGGGTTTTGGATATATGTATTTTTTTGGATTTTTGGCTATACATATGTATTTTTTTCTTTCTTTTCTCTTTTCTTTTCTTTTTGGGTTTTTCTTTCTCTTTTTTTATTTTTGGATTTTGGGTATATATACATGTGTACTCTCCCAAGTGGGAGAACGGTACACGACGAGGGGATTTGCACCAAGTAAAATAAAAAAAGAAATCGGATTCTAAACACTTGGGCAAGGGAGATATTTCGCTAATCAGAGCATAGGCTAAAATGGGTTATCCTAGTCCTAACTGTGGAATCCCGACACATGCGAAATGAAGCATACGATATATATATATATATATATATATATATATATATATATATATATATATATATATATATATATATATATATATTCATGCATACAGAAGCAGATAAGAGAGGCAAATACCGCATATTCAAATCGAAGCATGATAATCTAGGGGTCATTCCTGGACAGGTATATAAATCAAAATCACAAAGTAGAAGCACACCAAACGCTAGTCACGACACACGACTCACATAAAAGCTAAGTGGACCCACGATGCATGAAATGCAAGAGGACTCGGCTTCCTAGGGTTAGTGAACGTGATTATCGAAGCCATGCTAGGTGTGTGTGTGATTTTTGTGGCAATTCATCATAGGGTTCATCTTTAGGAGAAAGAAATAGAAAGGAAAGAAAGAAAAAGAAAAAACTCGATGAAAACGACTCAAAAACGAAGAAAAAGACACAAATGATGCACGAAGTACGACTCCCCCAAGCTGAAGCTTGCATTCCCCTCAATGCAATAAGAGTAAATACGGGAGGGCAATGAAAATGGGGGGGAATACGCACCGACACAAAAAGACATGAAAAACAAGAAAAACACACAAACGAAACTGAAAATAAGAATAAAAATAAAGATCACACCACATGACATATAAACAGAAAATAAAAATAGAAAATCACACGACACAACATATATAACA
Source organism: Scilla litardierei (assembly GCA_030789695.1). Lineage (NCBI taxonomy): Eukaryota > Viridiplantae > Streptophyta > Magnoliopsida > Asparagales > Asparagaceae > Scilla > Scilla litardierei. The sequence continues at coordinate 700,280,690 of CM061142.1, forward strand.
AGCACACAAAGAAAACATCACACGACAGCACACAGAAAAAATGACTTCCCCCAAGCTAGACATGACAATGCTAGTGATATGATGTGATCATGAAAATGCAGAGATATGCAAGGGGGAGGTCAGAAAACAAAATGAAATCAAAAAGCAGGAGAGGAATCATCCTCGTCCTCCTCGGTGGAAGAAGTGGGGGATGCGGTGTGGGTGGGTGAGGTGACTGGTGTGCGGAGAAGTGGAGAAAGTGGTCGAGGTGATGGATCGGTGGGTGTGGAGGAAGTGTGGACGATGGGTGGTGTGGAGGTGATGACGGTGAGTGGGAGTGAAATGGAGACCAATGTGGTTGTGGGTGGTGGAGGTACGTGGGTAGGTGAGGATGAAGGGGGGATGGGGGGTAGGTGAGGATGGTGGGGGAAGTGATCGAGAACGCACCTGCAATTTCTTGCGGCGCACATATGGAGTGACGGAAGTGGAGGGTAGTGGAGCTGTGGGGGCGACAGTGGAGGGAATGGAAACGGTGGGAGTAGATGAGGTAGCGGGGATGGAAGTAGTGATAGGAGGGGATGGTCGCCTAGGGGGTGATGGTGGAGGTGAAGAATGTGATGGGGGGGTGAAAATTGTCGAGGGGGTGAGGGGTGTGGTGTGGGAGGAGGTGGTCCGTGGACGTGAGTGAGAAGGCGAAGGATGGTGGCCACGTTCCTCTCAAGTGCGAGGAAACGTGGGTGAGTGAAGATGGAAGAGGATGGGACCGAGGAGGTGGAGGAAGAAGCGGCAGCGCGCAACGCAGCTAACTCAGTCTCGAGAGCGAGACGAGCGGAAGTGGCTCGGCGAAAGGAGGAGGAGGTGGTAGTACGGACCGGAGAGGTGGCTACAGTGGTGATCGGGACAGAAGCTGGGATGACATGACTAGGACCAGCCCCGGAGTCTCCTCGGGATGCAGGAATGTCCTGCTCGCCTAAGTGGGCGACAGGGGAAGGTGGTCTAGGTGCGCCCGTGATGAAAGGAAGACGTAACCCCCAAGAAACTCAGGATCAGGTGGGAAAGTCCAGTCTGCCACAAAATGGATGGTCATGCGAGCAGGGTTGGGCAGAATGGTATAGGGAGCTGGGGGTGCCCGTAATGGAAGGTGAAGCGGCCATCGGGGCGGGGCTTAATCATGTGAATATGCCGCAGGACATCTAGATCTAGATGTGAGGGTCCTGCGGCAGTGGGAAGATCTCGGGGGATGATAATGTTGAACTGGGGAGCAGAAGCTATGATCGTGATAAGGCCCCCGCAACAAAGCTTGCCCTTGCCGGCACGGCTAATCTCAAGAAGCTTTTGAATAAGCCAAGCACCGGCATGGACGGGAACGGTATGGGCCCTAAAAGAAATCCCGTCATCCCCGCGGACAAAGGGAAAGGTCATGGCCCACAGAATGAAGAGATCAGGGATGGTCACGGTACCTGACTCATCCCTGGGGAAAAACGTGCATGATATGATCCGGTGGGCCAGACGGAAGATGGGGTGAATGATGGAGGAGGCCTTGGCCTTACCTCGGGGATAGTGAGGGTGTAGGGTGAGGCGGAACCAAAACTGATCGACGTCAAATTCGGGGGGATACCCGTAGGGACGGATAGCGTCGTCCCCAAGGATGGGGAAACCAAAGATGTTATTAATGATATCCAGGTGGGTACGAATGGTTCGGTTACGGACCCGAAATATGACGATCGACCCCGACTCACAGACAAGTGTGGATAAAAATTCGAGGGTGAGGGAGGGGTAGGACACCGCGGAGGCGTTTAGGAAAGCCAACCAACCTAAATTTGCGAAGAGAGTCTCGACCTCGGTGAATACACCGAGATCGATAAGCGTTTGGGTGTGGGCAAATTTGGTCGATAGATGCCCCCGAGCATCAAGTCTATGATAGAAATCCTTATGCTCCTGGTTCCTAAAGCGGTAGCCATGCGGGCCCATCAGTGGGTCCTCAACTGGGACGATAGGTTGGGGTTGGGGTTGGGGTTGTGCAGGCTGTGCGGGAGGAGGACGTGAGTGTGGTGGGCGTGTGGTATTGCGTCTCTTGCGAGATGACCCCTCCTCTCGCATGATACCCTTACCCTTATCTTTATCTTTGGCCATGTGAGTGTGTGTGTGAGTGTATGCAAAATGCAATGAATGCACACTAACACAGGCAATTGAGCAAAATGAAATTCTAGGGCAAAATATAAAATTGAGCTAAGGAGCGAAGTTACCCAAGCGAGATGAAGATCCTTGCTCGTAGATGTCCCAACGCAATGCAATGGGGAGAAGTGTGAAGCCGCGGCAACTCTTTTCAGCAAATTTCGAAAGGGGGGGTTGGGCGAAAACTAGGGTTTTGATGCGGGTGAAATCGAAGAGAAAGAGAGAGAGATCGATGGAAAGATGGAAATGGAGAGTGGAGGGATCGATCTAGGGGGTTTTGCGGTCGGTTGGGGGGAGATCAAGGCCGGTTGAAGCTTGGAGAAGGCGAAACGGCGACGGAAATTCGAAGTCGGGTGAAGGGGAAATGAACGGGTGGAGTTGGGTTATTTATAGGGTTTAAGTCGAACCGATCGGGTGAAAACTCACCCGATCGGTTGACAATTAGGTCGAAAATATTGCTGAAAATTTGCTACAGGCGACCCGATCGGTTGATGTCACGCCCCGCTTCCCAAAAATATGGAGGCGAAGCGTGACAAAGGCTCGCTTAGGCCAGAGCTGAGAAGCTCGGACCCAATAAGCGTCTGTTCGGGTACCATTTTAAAAACATCAGGTTCTTGCATTAATAAAGTTCGAAACAACAGAAAGTACAGAAAGGAAGTTGCATTCATTAAATTAGAGATATAATATCCAACGAGTACAAAGTCTAAAAAGAAGCCTAAGCATGGCAACAAAATATTTAAAAGCAAACTAAAAGCAGTAACCTCTGAAAGTGTCGACTAAAAAGACCACTAGGTCTGGTCCTCGTCGGGCACGTACTCTGGGTCGACGTCCTCGGCTCCTCGTACTCCAGTGAGTCTGCCTCATCCTCAAACTCTGGCTGGACAACTGACATACAGCACCCAAGAGAAAGGAACTGTACGTCAGGTAGAGTATAGAAGAAAGGTTAGACTTTACTGCAAGTGCACCGAACTTTAAACAACGGTTTACTGGTTGATTAACATGCTGAGGTTCTTTTACACAACAGTTTACTGGTTGATTAGCATGCTGTGGTTATAACAGAGTAACACAAAAAGGAAGTAACGCAGCAGGAAAGTAAAACGGGACAGGTAGTAGTCGTAGCGTGTGCTACCAACTACGGGACTATCCTAAAGGTGACAGGACAAGACGGAACTAGACAAGACATGACGGACACGACACGACACGTGAGACACGAAGGGTTCATGCCTTACGGGTTGAGGAGGATCAGACCCTCTCCCCGTGTGCACGCTCAACCCTACCCCAAACCCCAGAACTTAGGACAAGAAGTACAGAGATCACTTCCGCTAGGGAAGCACCTGAAATGCCCGCAGGCTTTTTGTATCACGGAGATCACTCCCGCTCGGGAAGCATCTGAAACGCCCGAAGGCTTTTTGTATCACGGAGATCACTCCCGCAAGGAGAGCATCTGAAACGCCCGAAGGCTTTTTGTATTACGGAGATCACTCCCGCAAGGAGAGCATCTGAAACGCCCGAAGGCTTTTTGTATCACGGAGATCACTCCCGTAAGGAGAGCATCTGAAACGCCCGTAGGCTTTTTGTGTAACAGTGACATGACACGACCAGTGTAGGGGAGATGTTATTCTAGGGTGTCCACACGCATGCACGCTCAAGACAATCCTACGGTGTCCAAAGTTGTTGTTCGTCGGACTTAGACTTCGTCGTCAAGTCTAAGTCGTCGGGGTGACCCGGACGCTATCATTTCACGTCCGGATCTATTTGTTCACAGTTATCAGTTCTAACCAACTAAGGCCTAAACACGGCCGAAAGTGCAAGTGGGATACACTTGCCTGCGATGGCGAGTGTGTCGTCCTCTCGAAGCGTCTCGTCCAAGCGTCTCGTCCGCGGAAGTCCGTCTGAAACAGTGCCGTGGCGACGGTGTCAGGTCGTGATTTTTCATCAAGTCATATTAGGGTTTGTTTCTAGATTGATCGGGACTACCCTAGTAGTTCAAAGTTGCATTTTTGGTCGTTTAGCCTAATCGACGATCTATCCTATGTGCACAGTCAGAAAGTCCATTCGTCGATTTCTAGGTTTGCACAACGTTTTAAAGAGCGTAAAGTAAATTTAAATTTATTAAGTTGCTGATTTTTAATTAGGTTTCAGTTATCTATGGTGTGGGTTTTTCTACGAGTTATGGGGACTAACCTGGAACGACGATCAAGCGAGATCTGACGTCGGGTCTGAACGGCGACGGATCTGAAATGGCTATGGCAATGAGCTAGGGGACATCGGCGAGTGGCAACATGTAAGGGAACGTCGGGAGCCAGACGGTAGCACTGGGGCGTACATAATTTACCTGCGTTGTTTATTCTTTCTTATTAGGCTAAAAGATTTAACCCAATAAAATTATTCTGTTCATGTTCATTGCTTATGCACCTAACATGAGTAACTATACTTATAATTATTATGCGTAACCTAACATAATAATGTAATTATGGTTCCATCTTATAATACATATTATTGTAAAATGGGGTGGCCATGTTCACACTAAAAAGAACAACTTACAGCATATAAATATATTTATATACCGACTATCACTGGTCAAACTTTTCTATAGCTTCTGTTCACGTGAACTTACTGCTATAAATTTAAAATACTTTTGATATAATGTAACACCAACTGTTCACATAAAAACTAATATAAATCAAGCAAAACTCACAGTTTTCATCCAACTTGCTAACGGTCGGGACAACGGTGTATTGAACGGCAACCGCTGGCAGATGAAGTGGCGGGAACTCGTTGGGGGTCTGCGAGTGCGACGCTGGAACGGCAGGAAGGTGGGCCGCGATCTCAGAGAACGGGGAGGGCGAACGGCGACTGAGGTCTTGCAGATGGCGGGTGGCGCAGAGGCTGTCCGGCGGCGATCGGGAATGGCGGGCGGCGGGATTTGTGCGGCGGCCGAAGATGGGTGGCAGCGCCGTGTTGTCGGCGGGTTTGATGAGGGGGCCAGAGCAAGAGGGCCGGCGGTAAAGGGAAGAGGACGGCTGGGTTGTCGCTAGTCGGTGGTCCGAGCAAGGAGGCGCGCGCTATTAGGGAGGCTCGGCCGTGAGATCTGGGCATGGTGGATGGGAAGAAAGGCTGGCGTGGGGCGTTGGCGTGGGGAGGTAGAAGGCGGCGGCTGCTTGTGTTGAGGGTAGGGAAATTAAAAAAAACTAGGTTTTAATATAGGCTGTGTGTGTTAGCCCTCTCTAGGGTCCTAATATTATAAAGGAGTTGCAGGCTCAAAAGACCCACGTGAATAGGTATCTTAGGTGTTTAATATAGTCTAGGGTTTTATAATACGGTAGAGTTGCGGGCGAAGCCCAGGGAGGCCTTTTGTTTTGGGTTCTAATCCCCTAAGATTTATTTCTATTAGGAAGGTCAGGTGTGTGTAAGAGCCTGGGGTATACAAAAAAATCTGTGTACGAAAACTAGAGGAGAGGGGCAAAGTCTAGGGCTCTAGCTTAGGTTTTAAAAATGTTAATAGGGCTCCTATGGCTAGCACTTAAGGGCCCTGGGGAAATCGTTTTGGATTTAATTATTAGAAGGAGCTGGGGACATAGAGTAGGTTAGTGAGAGGGGAAAAAGTCTGTTAGTTTTTGGTTTTAAAAATATTATAAAAAGATTTGATCCCTTTTGAAAAAAACAACCAGAAGTAGTTGGATGCATTATTATTATTTAAGTAATTAAATAGTTAAGGGTAATTTTTAGATTTAGGAGAAAAAATCAAAATAATTTTAGATTTCGACCGGGAAAAAAAATAATTACATAAATCGACCAAGTTTGACCACATCAGCACTCTGGCATGCGGCTGGGCCTGCTCTGACGTGGCCGCACTTGCCAAGTGCGGCCAAATTGAGTTTTCACACTTTGGCCGCACTTGGCAAGTGCGGCCAAATTGTGAAAACTCAATTTGGCCGCACTTGGGAAGTGCGGCCAAATTGTTAGGGTGTCATTTCGGTCAAACCTTCAAAAAGATTGTTTGTATATATTTTAATGAAGAAATTGTTAGCCTAGTGGTATTACAGTTGGTTTTGAGATAAGTGGTCCTGGGATCAATTCCTAGTGTTCCTCTATTAAAAATTATTTTTCATTTAAAATTTAAAAAAATTATTTACACATACACAACAAGATTCGAACCTACAACCTCCTGCATATCACCCACACGCTTTACCACCAAGGCAAGTATCTCATTTGTAGATTATATACACATAATCTATTTGAATGTTTAAAAGACCTCCAAATGACTTGGCCGCACATGGCAAGTGCGGCCAAATTGTGAAAACTCAATTTGGCCGCACTTGCCAAGTGCGGCCAAATTGTGAAAACTCAATTTGGCCGCATTTGCCAAGTGCGGCCAAATTGTAAAGCCGGCCCAGGCGTGTGCCAGAGTGCTGACGTGGCCAGACTTGGTCGATTTCTGTAATTATCGGTTGACAATTAGGTCGAAAATATTGCTGAAAATCGGCTACAGGCGAATCGATCGGGTGATAACTCACCCGATCGGTTGGCCGCTTCACAGTTTTTCCCGAAAGTTTAGTACAGCTCACCCGGTCATTCACACGACCACGCTTCGTATCAACCGATCGGTTGATCAATTCCCAAAATTTCCCGAGACTTCAGCCCAGCTCACACGGTCTGCCACCCGGTCTCAGCTTGCTTCACCCGACCGGTTCGTTGGAGCTCAGATACGGCCATTGTCTGATACGTCTCACCCGATCGGTTGATTGGTCACCCGATCGGGTGAGGGCTTGTTTCCTGCAAAAATTCACAAATGGCCTAAGTTTCTCGACCGATGATCCCGCGGCTGGATTTAATTATTAAAATAGAAAAAATAAAGATAATAAAAATCCTAAAAACGAAGATAAAATTTCAGAGCATGGGTTGCCTCCCATGAAGCGCTTTTGTTTAACGTCGTTTGCTCGACGCCCGTAGATGATATTCAAGGCGGACGGGGGTGATGCCCTAAGATCGACATCGCTTCAGATTCGGAGTTGGCGGCTTTTGGTGTCGTCGGCGGTGACAAGAAAACTTGCTCGACGACCCTCCCTCCGTTGACGGGATCCGGGGGCTTCTCCCTTATATTGGCGTCTACCGCCACTCTTTTCAGGATTCGGATCTCGTCTCCGGTGAGCCCCATGGGCTCTTTCCCTTTCCTCCTCGTCGGAGGAACTTTTTGAAATCCGGGAGGGACCGTATGTGCCGCATCCGCTTTCCCAGAAACATCATCTTTCTTCAGGCCGACTGGTTCTTCTAAGTCCCCCAAGCTATCGGGGGGATTTCTTGAAAGAATCTCACAGGAGCTTGCTTCCACAACTCTCTCTTCTTCTAACTCCAGCATATTGCATCTTGGATCATCCGGGGGATTGGGGTGCTTCATTGACAACCCTAAGTCAAACTCGACTTTTTCGTTGCCGACGTTAAGGGAAAGCTTCCCATTCTTCACATCTATTAATACGCCGGCAGTGGCCATGAAAGGCCGTCCAAGGATGATGGGGGTGTGCTCATCTTCAGGCATGTCCATGACGACGAAGTCCACTGGCACATGCACCCCACTTACGTTGACAGGTAGGTCATCTACAACACCCACCGGATATTTGATCGATCGGTCTGCAAGCTGTAAGGTCATACCGGTGGGCTCCAAGTCGCCCATACCTATCCTCTTATACAGCGACAGGGGCATTAAACTGACGCTCGCTCCAAGATCGACGAGCGCGCGATGGATCTTTACCTCCCCGATCGCACAAGGGATAGAGAAGCTCCCCGGTCTTTAAGCTTAGGCGGATTTGCTCTCTGAATGAGAGCGCTGCATTCCGCCGTTAATACGACCTTCTCCTTTCTAGACCCTCTTGTCACCAAATCCTTTAGAAATTTTGCGTAGGAGGGAATCGTCTCGATAGCTTCAAGGAAGGGGATTTGCAAGCTTAGATCCTTGACCATGGCAAAGAATTTGCCATACTTTTCGTCTATCTTGGCTTGGGCTAGCCGTTGTGGAAAAGGCACAACGGGCTTGAACACTTTGAGGCTCCCTTCCTCGTTTTTCTTCTTCTCCTCTTCAGGGACTCCCTCCGGAGTCGTTGGTTTTGGCGACGAAGCACCGTCGTCATTCAATTTTTCAATTGGTCGCTCTACGACCAACGGTGCTTCCGGTTCCTTGGGGGCACTCTTGTGGGGATTTGTGTTCCGCTTCTCAAAACGATAGCGGACACATTCGCATGCTCGTGCGTGAGTGCCAAAGTCTGGTTTGCTCCCCTCGGGTTCACTTCCGGTTGTGGCGGCAATAGATTTTGCGACCTTTGAAGGTTCGCCACTTGTAACCCCAGCTGGGTTACTTGGTCCGTGAGAGCCCTCTGCCCCATTTCCAGCTTCGAATTTATCTTCTCCTGGTTGGTAATGTATTGAGTCAAGAGGGACTCAACCGGAGAGATGGCCCTCTGCTGGCCATATTGCTGCTGCTGCTGAATGGGCTGCTGGTTCCTTGGGGGGTACTGCTGATACTGTTGTGGAAGCTGCTGCTGTTGAAATTGCTGCTGCGGCTGAAACTGATGTTGCTGAGGCCTAGCCGGCTGATATATCTATTGATGCTGCTGCTGAGGCGGCGGCTGCTGATACGGTGCCCGGTAGCTAAGGTTGGGATGATTCCGGTTGTTTGGAGAGTAGGCCGGGTTGGAGCTGGTCCGTGGTGGATACGGCGCATTCCCAGTAGGATTGTAGAATAGTGCGCTCGCTTGGTCCAATGGTGGTGAGATGTCACCACCCTCGAAGTCCCCAATGACTTCGGTTTCCACCGCCGCAATATGTTGTGTACCGGCACCACCGGCTCCTACCATTAGCGCGGAGATCTGGGTCGACAGCAAGTCAAACTTGCTGGATAATTTGTCGACGTCCTCGACCCTGTGGATACCCCCAGATCTAGGTGTGGCTCTCTCGTCACACCACCGCTCATTGTTCGATGCCATATTTTCTAATATGTTCCCGGCATCTTCTTCACTTCTGGACATGAAGGACCCCCAGCCGCGGCGTCCATCGAAGATTTTAAATCGTCCCTCAATCCGTTGTAGAACAGATTAATTATCTGCCACTTGGGAAGCTCGTGATGAGGGCATCTTCGCTGCATCTCTTTAAATCTTGTCCAAGCTTCATGCAGGGACTCGTGGCTGGCTTGGGAGAAGGAGGAGATCTCACTCCTCAGCTTCATGGTCTTCCCCGGAGGAAAGAACTTCGTCAGAAAAGCATTTGAAAGCTTCTCCCAAGTGTTGAACGTATTCGGGTCCTTCCCCCTAAGCCACAGCTTGGCCTTATCCCGCACAGAGAAGGGGAATAACTTCAGACGGATAGCTTCAGCTGTGACACCATTTATCCGGAAGGTGTCACATTTCTCGAGGAAGGAGTCCAGATGTTCGATGGGGCTCTCCATGGGTGCCCCAGAGAATTGATCCTGCTGGATCCACGTCACCAAAGACGGCTTAAGCTCGAAGCTTTGCGCCGTAATAGCAGGAGGTCGGATGGCGGAGGTGGACTCGATGGATGGCATCAAGTACTCCAGCAGGGACTTGTGAGGTGGGGTGTTCTCCCCCATGGTTTCAGGCTCTTCTCTTCTTCTCTTCTCTACGGCCAGACGCCTCAGGGTGGCGTTTATCTCCGGATCAACAGGAATCAAGTCGTCTAGACTCCTTGAACTCCTGCGCATGAAAAGCAACAAACACCCGTGAAGCAAAAGTGGGATAGAAACAGATAAAAATAGAAAATAAGAATAAGAAAATAAAAATGAAAAAGAAGAATGCGAAAATTATCGCGAGATAGGGATGTGAGCTAGACTCAAGGGTTCATGAGATCCTAAAATAACAAGCACGTTGCCTCCCCGGCAACGGCGCCATAAAGCTTGACGTCCCCCTAGTTTGTGGCATGCAAGTGTGCAATAATATGTGATTGGGGACGTGAGAATTAAATATTTACTAGTCATAACCCGTGCCCGCGGGCACGGTTCATTTAACATTTTCCCCGCGAAATCTTTGTTCCCCGAAAAATTATTTACACAGCCAAAATTTAACAGAACAGTATATTAGCGTAAAAATATTTAAGGTACGGGCACCTTCGGCGCAGGCGTCTTCGGCGTGGAACAACAAATTTGGCGTCGAACAACAAATTTGGCGCACGTGCCTTCGGCGCAGAACAACAAATCTTTGTAAAAAAATTTAGCGCAGCGCGGGCGCCTTCGGCACAGGCGCATGTTATTTCCCCCGCGAAATCTTTGCTCCCCAAAAATTATTTCCACAGCCAAAATTTAACAGAACAACAATTTCCACAGCCAAAAATTTTAGCGGCACGGGCACCTTCGGTGCAGAACAACAAATTCGGGGCAGGCGCCTTCTGCGCGGAACAGCAAATTCGACGTCGAACAACAAATTTGTCACCCGCGCCTTTGGCGCGGGACAACAAATTAGCGTAAAAAAATTTAGCTCGGGCGCCGGAACAACAAACATCAGATGTGTGCAATTATTTTGATATTGGGGGCGTGAGATTTAAATATTTATAACCGCAAGCGTACGGTGTTGTAGTGTGACTTGGGGGTCGAACTCAGGGAGGCGTGGTTGTGCTTGTGTCAGAAAGGACCGGATTCACCCCATGGGTGAGCTAGCCCGAATCGGTAGATGGGTTGTCACAGAAATAGAATGCAAGGGATAAACAATATAAAGGGAAACCCGGGACTTCGGTTTCCACCATATCGTGTGATTCTCGCTAATACGACCGACGGATGGGATAACGATCGGAATTAGGGTCTAATGGTGAGACGTTGCCTCTAAGAGTGATACCAGCGTCCCATGGGCCCGATATTCCGGTCGGTGCCCAGGATGATACGCCGGACTACCCGGGTTCGGTCAGTGGGCATTCCCATGTCCATTAACACTGACCGACTCCTGGAGCACTAAGCTCGCAACGATAACTCCCAACATCTCATCCTGCCGCTCCTGCGCGCTAGGATTCGATGTCTACGCTAAGGGCGTGAGCTATGGCTAGGGAGTCAACCGCCAAGTTTATTCCCCCTTGGCCCAACGGTCAAAGGCGGTCTTTTTCCCACCGATGACAATAAAACACCCCGCGTAACCGATAGATTCCTAATCCCTATCGATTTCCTAATCCTATGGACGCATTAGGGAGAACCCACGAAGGGGTTTCCACCAAAATCCCAGATTTGGGAACTACTCACACATATTAAGCAAAAAAGCAATCTAAATGAAAATCGACTGTTAAAAACATAATCAGACGATTGGAATGAAGTAATAGCAATGCAATTAAGATAATATCAAAGTTTGGTTAAGATCAGAACACTTACAAATAACAAAGAAATTACAGCCGTCACAAGAGAGAAAAACAGTAAAAAATAACAACTCTCGTTTTTGGAAACCTAGGGTTTATATTTATAGAAAACGACATCACCCGATCGGGTGAAGAATCACCCGATCGGGTGACCGGCTTCGAACTTCGGCAGCGGTCTTCAGGACTTCACCCGGTCAGACGACACGATCGGTTGATGGAAGCTACTCGTCGTTTGGATCTTGGCGTCGTCGGGTGAACCGATCGGTTGATAAATCAACCGATCGGTTGGAATCGTCGCCCAAAAGACAGTAACTTCGAAAGTTTTGGCACGGTCTGCTGGTGGTCGGGTGAGCTTTCCGGGTCATCTCTTCGAGGAAACGGCTACAGATGAACCGATCGGGTGAAGATCACCCGATCGGTTGGATTTCAGCTCCAATTTCCAGAGAGAACAGTCGGGCTGAACCGGTCTCTGACCCGGTCGGTTGACACTCTCGTTGCTTCAGCGGCTGACCGGGTCGTGCACGCGTGCATCACCCGATCGGTTGGCGTATCCAACCGATCGGGTGGGGGCTGAAAGATGGAGATCTTTGTCGTTTGACCCCCTGGATCATACGTGACTCCTCCCGTTGCTCCGGGGACTTATGATATCATCGTTACATGTCCCCTACGCTGGCAAACTCCTGCAAACACGTAAAAACACGGAGAAGTGAAAGAAAACAAGAAAATACGAGAAAACTAATACGAGACGGCGGAGAATAACGGAAAAACACAAAAGGAGACGTGCGTAAATATATGAAATATAAACGCACGTCAATGTTCTAGATCAAACAAAGTTTTTCCCATGGAGATCTGCATTCATGAAACATCATGACTATCTTGGAAATTAAATTTCTAAAAGCAGATAACTATCTTTCTAAAACTTTTGAGACTATACTACAAATTTGCAATAAAAGACCACATAAGTATTAATACAAGACATACCACTGCATGTGTAGCAAGTTAATAAAGAAGCTATAATCAGTATATGTGTAATGATAAGAACATCACCTGCACAGGGTCAATTTAGCACTAAAAGAGGTCATATTTGTACAGCGGAAAAGGCTCTTAGACCTGGTAAACAAGTGGAGATTTACAAAAAATTTTGTCGAATATGCAGTCCTCAAGAACACTCCGCGCAGTTTCAAGTGGAGACTCAATATTTTCCTGAAATCTTGGAACTTTGTTAGTTTTGTGAATGACATCGTACAAACGAAGGGGGAAAATGCTTGCCGACATACGTTGAAGAGTTTACTTCATCTAAATAATGTGTTAACAAATTATATAGTTTGCTGCCACATTTTATAATTTGATTATTTTTTCTTTTTCTTAGATTTAAATGTTGCTGCTAATGTTTTTAATTTCATTTTTTATAAAAAATTTTATATCATGCATATACAATTGTCTATGATTGTTAATTCTCCTTTAGGTATATGGATCCACCATCTTCATCCGCTCGTGATGTCAAGGGTTTAGATGCAACTGAACCATTGAATGACCATCCTAATTCTTTAGTTGAGGGTTCAAGTGGAGCCTTAGCATCTTCAGTTTCACCCTCCCATACAGTTGGTCAGGGTAGGTTAAGTTCAAAACATCCACAAGAGAACCCAATCCCTCAACCTCCAAAGAAAAAAGTTAAAATGCATCTTTAGTATGGGATTATTTCACCAAATTAGGATATAATGCTGATCCTAAAGTTCAACCATAGGAGGCACAATGTGACTACTGCGGAAGTATCTTGAAATCTGAATCTAGATTACAGGGCACAACACCATTGCGTAAACATTTGTTAAAATGCAAGGATTATAGTGATTATACCTCGAGATTAATCAAAAGAGTCAGCAGACATTGACATATGAATTTGGAAAGGCATCTTCATAGGCGAAGGTGAGACTTGGGTTTAGTCAAAATGTTGCAAGAGCAGCTTTGGATCAATTTTTGATTATGGATGAGCTTCCTTTTACAACTGTGGAGAAACATGTATTTATTAAGTTCATGTCAGAGATTGAACATCGCTTTAAAATTCCTTCTCGTTACAGAGCCATGAGGGATGTTATAAAGATATATTACGATAAGAGGACCGACTTGAGAGATTTTACAAAAAGATTAGCCCATCGTGTGTGTCTTACCACCAATACTTGGTCATATTTACAAAACATCACATACATGTGTGTGACTGCCCACTTTATTGACAAGATTTGAAATTTACAGAAGAAAATAATATCATTCAAGAAGTTAGCTGACCATAGTAGCGAGGGCTTTGGCCAACACTTGGAAGATGTACTCATAGATTGGAGTATTGATACAATTCTCACAGTGACGGTGGATAATGCATCGGCCAATGCTTGAGCAATTGCATATCTCAAGAGGAGCGATGTACTGAGGCATCATCGAGTTTGTAATTGTAACTGCATGCATGTCAGATATAAATATTATGCGTGCATTGATACATATTTTGTGTGCATTGATGTTTATATATTTATCATAATTTATGTAGGTAGTGTAAGTTTTAAACTGTTGGTTGTTATTATAGGTGTACATCACATATAATAAATCTGATTGTCCAAGAAGGGCTAAAGGACGTTGGAGATTATGTGATTCGGGTCCGTAATGCGGTTAAATTGGTTAAGTCATCACCACAGAGATTTAAGAATTTCGAACAATATGTAACTCGTGCAAAGATTACTCCAAGCCCTTCTTTGAGCTTGATGTCTCTAATAGATGGAATTCTACCTATTTCATGTTGGATAGAGCTGAAAAGTTTGAAAATACTTTTAAAAAGATGATTCAATTCAAGTATTTGCCTAAAACCCCTCCACCAAGCAGAGACCGAGGAGGAATCTAGAAAACAGAAACTGAAAGGACCCCCTACAGCTAATGATTGGGAGAATGCAAGAAGTATTTCTATTTTCTTAGGTCTTTTCTATGACATCACAAAGCATGTCTCAGGTATATATTGAATTAGCAATTGTTTTATGATTCAAATTTACATATGTTTTAATAAACTAAAAAGTTCAGATTATGTTTCTTTACGGGATCATTGTATGCTACATTAAATTTTTACTTTAGTGAGACAGGTTTGATATATGGGCATATGAAAAAAGAAAAGATGAGTCATGATCCTAGTATTGCGAACATGGCATATTCTATGCAGAAGAAGTATGACAAGTACTGGGGAGACCTGTCTCAAAAAAGTATTATTTTTGGCTGCTGTCTTAGATCCCCGGTATAAATTAAATGCTCTTGGATTTTGGTTTAAGAATACATTTGGAGAAGTGATTGGTGAAGATTGCATGAACAACTTAAAGACTGAGCTCTATAGGATTTATGATGAGTACAACACAGATTTTCCTACACAAGTGACTCAACGTCAAGATCATATGAGCAACTCATCTACTATGGCTTCAAGGGATGAGTTTGACCTGTTTCTTCGTCAACAATCAACAAATCCAGAACAAGTGGGCGAGGTTGATTGATATCTCACTGATAGGGTATTAATCTATTAACATACTAGTGTTTTGCTTCATATAATATCTACTTGGCTTATTGACTGATAAATTCAAATTTTTATTGAGTTTGTACCACCTCAGCAATTTGATATTTTGGCATGTCGGAAGTCAAACTCCTCTAATTATAAGGTGTTGGCAAAAGTTGCTCGAGATGTCCTAGCAATTCCAATTACAATTGTGGATTCAGAGTCGGCTTTTAGCACGGGAGGTCGGATACTTGATGAGCATAGGAGTTGTTTGGCTCCAAAGCCTGTGGAGGCTCTCATTTGTGCATAAGACTGGTTAAAGCCTAGAACATTAAAAAATCTTGACTGTGTTTACACGATGGAGGACGAGATGAGTGCAAAATTGGATGAAGGTATATTAGTTTTTTATTTAATTTTAGAATGATTGAACCTTAAAAATTTATAATATCAAACATGTTCTTTGTGCAAATTAGGGGTGGACAAAGATCCGATTAAATGATTGAATCCACCCGATCCGATCCGAAAAAGTAGATCGGATATCCGATCCGATGAACGTGACTTGTTATTAATAAGCAGATCCGACCGATCCGTTTGAAACTGATTCAGATTTGGATTTTAGTTTTCATCCGACAGAATGTGATCCGATCCGATTAGGTTTTGAGCGGATTGTGTTATTATCTAAGTTCATCCGAATATCCAATTCTCAATCTGATCCGATTGTTTTTCACTACTACCTAAAAGCCCTTGAATCAATGCATCATGGCTATTGGTTAAGAAGAATAACAGACTCAAATGCATCCCCCCATCAGTCCCATCTGGTTCCCTAGACCCATGCAGATGCAGTGCCTCCTCGTCTCTCTCTTCTCTCACGTCTAGACCCATGTAGACTCAATTTTGTAAGGATTTCTAGTTTCGACATTGGAATTGACTTCAGTGTTTAAAAGTTAAACTTTCAGAATCTAATGAAACGAGTTACAAATTGTGGCATCAATAACTTTAAAATTTTAATAAAGCTAATATTAATCCGATCCGAATCGTATCCGATCCGAAATTCTAATCATCCGAATTTTCGGATTAACTTTTTTTATTAGTAGATGCAGATTAGATTTTTCATCATCCGATTCAATCGGATCGGATGGTGGATTGAGGCATAATCCGATCCGAATATTCGGATGCCCACCCCTAGTGCAGATTTGGAGAGTGACAGTGCTTAGCAAATTTCTTAGTGTATCTGTAACCAAAGTGTGAGGCAAATTTATCAGGTATATCTTGTTTTTTACATTATTTCAGATAACAGCAAGAAGTGATTGGAATGGTTTTAGAATTCCCATTATTTGAATGTTATGTTTCAATGAGGAATTTTTACCAGGATCAAGGTTGCAGTATGTCTTTGGCGTAACTGATGGTCAGTTATGTGTTTCGATTCGAAATTTTGTTGAAGGATCCTGCGAAAGTATTCTTGGGAAGATTGTTTGTTGGATTACCAGGCTTTTCACTGGTTATCCCAACAATCATTCCCCCCACTTTCCCTCTAATACAAACCTTTAATTCATTTTATCATATTCTTGATATTTGTGTTGAACCATTCAATGTAGATGGTAAATTTTATTAGTTCCATGTCTATTAGTTCCATGTCCTTAGGAACCTAGCTATATTTATACTATATAAGTTTATGTGTGCTGAATTGCTAACTAGTGAAGGAAATAACTAACAAGGTTTACTTTGACATTAAGATTGATGGGAAACCTGCTGGTATAATTATTAGTTCCATGTCTTGAGGAACCTAGCTATATTTTTATACTATAAAATTTTATATGTGCTGAAATGCTAACTAGTGAATAATTTTAGCCCTCTTTCATACCTATGCTTATTTATTTCTCATTTCTTGTCAATTTCTACTTTGTCAGTCGTCTGAATAAGCTATATGGAGGTACTAAACGAAATATGAACCACAAAGACCTATATAATATGATTATTAGTTCCATGTCTTGAGGAACCTAGCTATATTTTATACTATATAATTTTATATGTGCTGAATTGCTAACTAGTGAATAATTGTAGCACCCTTTCATACATATGCTTATTTATTTCTCATTTCTTGTCTATTCCTACATTGTCGGTCGGAATGAGCTATATGGAGGTAATAAATGCAATATGAACCACAAAGACTTATATATACATGCTATGTTATTTTTAAAAAGACAAGCTATGTTAACAAACTGCTACTGCTGCATTGTTTGTTAGTTTTTTTCGTTGTGAATTCATCTGGCTTTGTTTTTTTGGAAGGCTTCTTTTCAAGTTGTACAAATACTGGTTGAGACATTTTTCTTAAGTTAACCAGCAGATCATATGAATTTTGGGTACGTAGTGTTAAACTACCGAGTCTAAGCGACACTGATGACATCACCATGCCATTCCGATGTCTGATACAACCACATACTGTAGTACTCCCTGCGGAACATAAGACTGTAGTACTCCCTGCGGAATATAAGAGACTTTCAGTATTCAGAAACCATACATGCTGTATAGTTATAATGTTCTTTAATCACAATCCAAGTAAAAAAATAAATTTATAGCTTGATGGGGTTAAGACTTGTGCATTAACTTGATGATGAACTGTAGAAAAGGATATGAGAAAGAGTGTTTTTCTATTTTGCTTTGTAAGAATGATTCATCCATTGATCTAATCCTATTATCCTTCAAATTATGGCTTCAATTATATATTTGAAGATACCATGATTTTAGAATATTTCTGCCACTTTGTGAATAGATTTCAGTAAGGGTGGCACGTTAATAATGGTTATTGCTCAAATTTATTTAGTAACTTACTAACTAATATTTTCTCATAATGTTCATTTCTGCGTTTCAGGAATCGCCAAGGGACACTTTATATAAGGAAAGAGTATGCAGCTATTAGCCAGAGATCTGCATTTTGTGAACTGAATTACAAAGAATTTTTTGTCTTAGTATTTTTTGTAAACTGCTTTTATTTTTTGATGTTTCCTATTGTAGTAAAAAGAGCTGTTTGTGGGCTTATTGTGATCATGGGATCTTATATGAAGTGTGAACTATTGGTGGGTTAGTATTTGAAATATTGGGATGAACCTTACCGTGAAGTGTGATTTTGTGAACATTATATTAGGATGATACTTTGAGTTCAAGTTTATTGAAATTTTGGTGAGTTTGTAGTTGCTTTTTGTTATGCCAATATTAGAAATTTTGGAAGTAATTGAGGTTTTGAGCTTCTTAATTATTTTTATTTTTTGGGAAGCATGGATTATATTACGACCTAAAGATCGTGGTAGTCCGACCTTTCGCCCTAAACCGCCTAATTGCCCCATTGGCACGCCCCTTTTCGCCCCCCGGACGGGCGGCCAACCCTGTAAACAGGGCGCTCCATGCCCGACCTTCAGTGGCCCGCAGGGCGCCTGTCGCCCCTAGAGTCCGACGAGACAGTGAGAGGGGCGCACCCTGCCTCGGCCGCTGATAGGGGCGCTCTCCAACATGACCCCAGCGGGATATGCGTCAGTCCGCCCCCAGTTCGCCAGGACCAGCGCACAAAATGTGCATCCGGGCCGCTCAGCCTCAGCCCGGGCCGGACCAACGACGTGTCTCGGGCCCTGCCCCTGGGAGGCACTCCGACGGATCTTTGGCACATCGGACACGACAAATAACCTAGTACAAGGATGCTACTGACACTTACGCCGCCCGACCATCTGACAAAGCACCCCCTGGCCGCTGCGCCCCCTGACACTTAATGCTTTCGGCCCTGACACTCTGACAAAAGCGTCCCTGGCCGTTGCGCCATCTGACAAAAGCGTGGCTGACACTCCTGTTCCTGACATCCTCGTCCGAAGCTTCCGCTGACACCCGGGCCAGCTCAGCGCATCGAGTCAGCATGCCAGGTCAGCCCTACCTAACCACCTCCCGTCAGGTATAAATACCCCTTCGCCTCCAACGGTGAAGAGGTTGGCAAATTGACTCTCAATCTTATTATTCACACACACAAGAGCAAAGGTCATCCATATCTTTGTTCTTTTACTCATAGCTCGTCACGTACGGTCGGCTCACCCTCAGTCCGACCTGCGTGCCTAGCCCCCGCTTTAAGTCCTATTACTGACTTAGGCATCAGAGAGGCTAAGGGTTGGACCCCAACCCGGCCTTTCTGACGAGTTGCTCCTTGTGCAGGTTAGCTCGTCATCCCCGGTCGTGCTCGCCCTCACCCTAAGCAGTTCGGCCCCTCCATCATATCCTACCGGATTCGACACCGTGGTCAGCTTCCGTAGCAAGTTTAGCCTCATCACCCCACTAATCACCTGTTAAATAGCCTGCCCTAATCCTGTCATTAGCATAACCATCATGCCCTTGGTTCCCCATAATACAAATTCATTGTACGCAAGTTCTACCGCGTAACAATTGGCGCCGTCTGTGGGAACGAAGGGTCACACCCATGTCATCCCATACCAATCAACCGAAACCCTGACCACAGAAAGGATCCTATGGATCAAGAATCCCATTCCCATCCCGTGACTCCCACGACTAATCCACCCCTAGAGGTGGAGGTCGAAACGGTCCAGGCCTCGGCTCGCGTGGTGCAGCAGAGCTTCGAGGCCTTCGCCAAGATGATGGCGGGTTTCACAATGGCTAGAGCCGAGGTGCCCCGGGCCCCTCTGAGCCCCCGAACGTGAGGCTGAATCTTCACCCTCAGTTAATCGAAGAAACGGGGGACAAAGGGCTTGCCGAGGAGATTGTGGCCCAACAGAAGATCTTGGAAGAAGAAATGGAGATCGCCCGGCTGCGACGGCGCCAAGAGGAAGTGGTGGCCGCACAGAAGCATCTGAATGAGGCGGCCGAGGCTGCCTGGCAAGCCCTCCTTGATGAAGAGACTGCCCGACGCCAGCTCCACTTCATTATCGCGGAACATGAAAGGCTCCAGAGGGAGAATGAGGAGAATCGGGATATCCCGGAGGTGTCAGCGACGGGCCGACGACACATGAACGAGCGCAGCCCGCTGCTCGCTAGGTACCCATCTCAGGGGCAAAGTCCGCTCCGGCGGCATTTCTCCCCAGATCATCTGGACAAGGAAGTCGTTCGTCAACAACTTCACTTCCTCGTCGCAGAGCGCGAAAGGCTCCTAAGGGAGAATCAGGAGCGGAGAGAGATCTCGGAGGCGACGGCTGTAGGTCGGCGATACTGGAATGACCGTAGCCCGCCGCCCGTTGAGTCCCAAGCACGTGGAAGGAGTCCTCTCCGACGATCGCTTCGCTATTCCCCGGGGTATGATGACCGTCTGCAGCCGAGGTGGGAGTGGATCGAAACCCCAAAATGGTGGAGAGGGCGCGCGCCAGAGCGCCCCGCCTACCCTGAGGAGGCCACGCCGTTGGTGCGGTGGATCACGTGGCCCCAAGACCTGCAAGGTTCAAGGCCCCCCCACTGGCCACCTACAACGGAAGGGGCGACCCCCTCTCGCACGTGCAGCAATACCGGGGGGCGATGGAGGCGCAGGATGTGGGGTGACGCATTCCTGTGCCGGCTTTTCTCACAAAGCCTGCGAGACACGGCGCTGGAATGGTATTGCGGCTTACCCGTAAGATCCATCGGGAGCTTTGGCGAATTGTTCCACAAGTTCTGCCAGGAGTTCCGGGCTGGGCGCACCAAGAAGAAGCCTTTGGACTATCTCAGCACGATAATCCAAGGCAAAAGAGAGACGACGGGGAAATACCTGTGCCGCTTCCAAGATGAGAGGCGGGTGGTGGTGGCCTGTGGTGATGAAGTGCTCATGCTAGCCTTCAAGACGGGGCTACAGAATCGGAGCCTCCACAAATCCCTGCTCCTAGACCCGCCGGCCGACTATGACGCGCTAATCGCTTAGGTGGAAAGATATGCGCTGAGCGAGGAGACTCTCGGTGTCAAGAAACCAGTCGCCTCGGCGAGGTCGTCCAAGGGCAAGCCTCGGCCTGATCCCGGGCCGAGGCAAGAAGACGGGCCCCGGGGCCGCGAATAGCCGACCCAACCAAGGCACGACCCCCCGGGGCGTCGCCCGCAAGACCGCCCAGGCCCGGCGCGAGAGTTCGTTCCCGTCCGAGAGCCCACTCGAGCGATCCCGAGGCTGGAAGGACCTCTGCAGGCCCAATACACGTAGCTCAACACCCCCATGATAGAGGTGTTGGCCGTGACGATGAGGGCCGGACTGTTGCTAGACCCCCCCAGAGAAATGAAGTCCGACCCGACGAAGCGAGATCTTCGGAAGTATTGTCAGTATCACCGGGACCACGATCATGATACCGACAATTGCTACACCCTCAAGAGGGAGATCGAGCGACTGATCTAGGCGGGTCACCTAGGAGGCTTTGTGGAGGGCAGAAGGCCGATCCAGGAGGAGAGGGCCCCGCGAGGAGCGTAGAGGCCGGATCCACCACCGGACAACGAGCAGGAGGAACCTCGCCCGTTGAAGCCGGTCATGCGCATAGATGTAATATGTGGCGGACCGTTCTCTGGAGGGGCGTCGTCATCGAGCAGGAAGGCGTACACACGGCAGGTGATGGCAACGAGCCTCGACGGTGATACGAAGGGGAGAAGGATAGCCCGACCTCCCATTACCTTCACCGACGAAGATCTGGAGGGAGTCGAGCTACCGCATGACGACGCCATCGTCATCGAGGCTCAGATCGGGACGGCCGTCATCAGCCGCCTCCTGATCGACACTAGAAGCTCTGGCGACATTCTATTTATGTCGACGGTTGAGAAAATGGGGCTGGGGCAGGTGGACCTGAGACCTTGCACTGGGCCCATCGTCGGCTTCACCAGCCACTCGACTCCTATTGTGGGGGTGACCACCTTGCCGGTGTCACTTGGAGAGGAACCAAGGGTCGTTACTCGCATGACGCAGTTCGTTGTTGTCGACATTGCGTCGGCGTACAACAGGATTATAGGACGACCATACATGACGGCCATCGAAGCACTCCCCCGCCTGCTCCATCAGAGGATCAAGTTCCAAACTCCGCGAGGAGTGGGTTTAGTGCGCGGGAGCCAGAAGCTATCCATGAGCTTCTACGTGGGGGCGACCAAGCATAAGGGTCTGGAGAAGACTTTATCGGTTGGCCTCCTTTATGAGGGGGAGGACTTTCACGACCGACGGCCAACTCCTATCGAAGAAGTCAGGGAGATACCCAGGGCTGCGGAGGAAGACAAGACTGTTTCCATCGGAACTGCGACTCCGGGGTGAGAAACCGGGGCTTTGGAGTCGGTGACTTGGTCCTCAAAGATGCCACCATCAAGCCCGCCGAGGCCGCTCACCAAGGGAAGCTGGCGACCAAATGGGTGGAACCCTACGAAGTCATCGATATCGTCGGACCAGCCATATACGTCCTGACGGTCCTCTACAGAAGCGAGCCAGTTCGTCCATGAAACGTGGGGCACCTACTAAATGTTGCCCGTAGTTGTAAGTCTTTAATGAAATACTTTCTTTCCTTCGCATTTTCAAATCTCGCCGTCTCCACTTGAAAGTTTTAGCTTAAGACACAAGACTCCGGGGCAAGACAAATCCTTGCCACCCAAACCAGAGAAGGGCACGGGCCGAGCTACACGCTCGCTTCCCCCTCCAGTGAAGACCTCTGGGGAAAGCTTACTGAGCTTCGCCACCCAAACCAGAGCGCCATATGATTTTACTTCCTTTTAAATTTTTTTAAAAACCAAGAGACCATTTTCTCTTATTATGAATATTCGACTCAAATTTATTTTGAACAACTCGTTTTATCGATCCCTAAATATTTCTTTTCAGACGAGGATTTTAACTTTTGAAGTACAAACAGTTTTCAAACTCCGCGTATTTTAGCTTATGCTATTTACCCTATTTCTTTCCCCCTCTATAAAGCATCACTACATCTCCTTTTTCCCTCAACCTAAACCTCACCTTTGAGTCAATGTTTCGTCCAACCAAGCCGTCTCCTCGTATTCGTCCTATCTGAACTCGTGCTTATCGATCCTTCCCTCGTCTCGCCCTCGATCTCTCTTTATTGCTTAGGCCTTAGGGTCCGTCAATGTCTGTGTCAACCCTTAGTTGTTAGTAGACCCTTGGACCCTTGAGAGGTGTCGTTGTGCACGTACCTAAGTTGTGTACGTGGGCCTGAATGAGTGTACCCCCCCATAGTATATTGGTGCTTGCCTATTGTGTGATATATTTATATATATATATTTAATCGGAGTTATTCGTGATAGTATGAAGTTGTTGTGAGTTAGTAGTTATGGATTTTGTGTGGATAGCTATACTATACTAGGGATGCTTGAGTATATAAGAGTTAGCGTTGGAATATCTAATGGAGTGTATTAGTTAGAGATACTTATAATGGTTGAAATAAAATGATTGGTAAAGCTATGTGTGTGTTAGGTGTGATAATAATAAGTGTATGTATAGTTAAGTAAGTAGGCCTATTGAGTGACCCATATATTATTACGTATGAGTATGTGCTCGTAGGTAGGTATATATGTGCTTATATGTAAGTAGTTATGTTTCGTTGCATGAGTATATAGGTGATATATATATAGGTAGTAGGGTTATAATTTTGATTGGTATTGTTTGCTTTCGCGGGATGTCGCATGCGTGCATACCGTGAGGTATACACGACCATTGCACATCTTAATTATGTATGTGTGGATGTGTTAGTATACTAATTATAGGTAGTAGGCTATGGTGTGAATATATGTTACATGTGTGTGACTATACGATGAATGCGTATGTATTAGGGAGTGTATTATAGTTATACGTGTGCTGATGTCTGTATTATTATTATGGTATATAGATTGATTTAACCATGTGAGTATTACCTGACTAGATATTAGGTGAATGACTTATGGTATGTATATGGTTGTATTGGTAGACGTATAAATATTGGAGTGATATGGTATAAGTATGAATGTCGTGCTACGTATATGGAATATTCTGATATGTGTATTGAGTCTCACTCAAGCTTGAGTGAGTATACTCTAAGTATATTGAATGTATGTTGTAGTTTGAATATAGCAATGCTTGATGTATGTATAGTGATAGGAGTGTTTGTGCCTGGTTGTGCTACGCACATGATTGTGGGTCGCTACGCCAGTATATAGTTATAGGTGTTGGTCTTGCGGTATAGTTATTTACTAAGGACTTGTTGTGTGAACGTATGTGTACTAGCTAAAACTAGGTGTGTAGGTGTGCTAGTTATATAATGGTATGATTGGCGTATGAAAATGAAATGTTAGCGTGTATGGGAGTGCACCATGCACGGGTAAGTATGTGCTTAGTTATAGGTATGGACGACTATGATATATGTGGCGTGTCGTAAATACAGTTATAGGACCGTACGTAATGTGAATGTATGGTGAAATATTGGAATGCATTTGAATGACTATATATATTATGAATTTATAGAAGTGGTGAGTGTATATTATATATGGTGAATTTGATTTAATAGTGGTATGGTGTGACTATATATGTTGAGATGTTTTGTATTGGATGAATATTAGAGGGTAGTATACCCTTGATGATTGTGCATAGGTAGCTACATATAGGTAGAGCAATGATTGTATTTGCTAGTATGAGATCATACCTATATAAGTATCTGAACTATTGTTTTGTGAGTGGCAGTTATATAAGGGATGTATGTTTATATACCTGATTGAAATACATGTATGAATTTGACTGACTATAATAGGTATAAGTGTATACGTATGTGAATGTATATATATACGTGTTGGTAGTGTTAACGTTTGACTACCTAGTGCATATATAAGCACTTGTAATGACTACACCTGGTTGAATTATAATATGACGTGCTTTGGGTAGTTACTAGAGTGACTAGCTATATTAGAAAGTCCGAGGACGGACTTTATTCTAAGGTGGGGAGGATGTAACGACCACTTTTCGTGGTACGTTGTTCGTGCACGTGCTTTTGACCGTGCACGTGTTTGTTTTAGACCTTGTTTGTTCGTGAACACTTTTGTGTGATATGCCGTTGCGAACGTCTCTGAGAGTATTAAATAGTGGCACTATCTTGGAACGACACTTCTCGAGTCGTTTGTCCACAATTTAAATTTACTCGATGAGACGTGACGATTCTCACTCTTGACGGGAGACGTTTCTATTTTTAGTTTCGTCGTCCGACGTCGAATTTGAGATCCGTCTTCTTAGTTAGCTCACATTCGTCATCACGATCACCCTGATATTTATTTTATAATTTTTGGAGTTTATTTGACCATTTTAATATTTTTAACAAGTTTTATATTATTTTTAATAATAAATTTATAAATTATTTTCGGCCAAATAAAATTTATTTGAGTTTAAAACGTTTTAAAGAATTTTTGAGCCAATTTCCAGCTCATTTGGACCAAGTCAAATCCTTGGGTGAGTTGGAGAAGTTGAGATTTAAATTTTAAATTATTTTAAACTTCTAATCCTATTAGATTTAGCCCTAGACCAAGTCAACCCATCTACACTATATAAACAACCCCTAGGAAGACCTATTTTCGCAAGAAATTAGCCCTAGCCTCTTCCAAAACCCAAATTGGACGTTGCGACGATTCGTCGCAACGTTGCGACGTTCGGCCCCTGCTCTGACCGAGAAAACCAAGCAATATCCCCCGCACCGACCGACAGCCGCCACCGCTCACGCCCGCTCCGCATCCCGCTGCAACCCCCGCTTCGCACCGACCCGCACCGATCGATGGATCCTCTCGGTCTGACCGAGAAGCACAGCCCCGCACCGCCCCGCTCCATCGCCCGCTCCCGTTCACCCGCTCCGCTCCTTGCCCGACCGATGCTCTCGCCCGCATTGCCCGCTCTCCGCAACGTTGCAACGGTCGCAATGTTGCAGCGCCCGCTCCCCGCATCCGCAGCGCACGACCGGTGCTGTCCCCCGCTCCGACCGAAGCAAAGCCCCGCATCCAAGGCCCGCACCGCACCCAAGCGCTGCACAGCCCGTTCCCCCGCAGCGACCGATGGAGATCCCCGCATTTGGCTGAGTACGACCGAGAGCAAACGTCGCAACCCCGCACCCGTCGCACCGCTTGCCACCGTGGGCCCCCCAAGTTCTCCAGAGTTATTATGGGTCCCCCAAAGGTCCCTAGGACTACTGTGGGCCCCACCTAGGTGCGTTCTCTTTGACGACTTGCCGCGTACGACGCCGTCGCACGTCGTAGCCCGTCGTCGCACGTGCTAGCTTTGGAATCTGGAACCGTCGCCCCGGTTGAAGCTCTGAATTTTCCAGCGAGGAATATATATTGGAATCAGGACTTGGAGCGCGATCTATTATTCCAACCCCCGGTGTCGCTACCCGACGCCGGTGTAGCTTTCGCGTCGTGTTGAGGTAACGCTTTGCACCCTTAGGACCCCAACCCACTGCATGCTAATCAAGACTAAAATAAGTATTTTCAAAGTATTTTAAATGTTTTAAATTCACTAATGAAGATTAATAATATGGACTTTAGGCCGATGGACTTGTGCACGTAGGATAATTGTGATTTTGGACTCATTGGACGGCGTGCTCAGACGTCGTGCTTGCAGGCAAGTGAAACTTGCCAACTCTTGTGTAGGGCCATGTTTTTAGGCCACTTCCTTGTTCCTAGCGTAAAAGAGACTAGTCAGTGAAATGATAGCTGGCTAGACGCCTACTTGATCTAGTTTGACAACGAAACTAGATCCGTCACCTAATTGATCTAGCTTGACAACGAAGCTAGATCCAACTCTTTAAACTTGTTGTTCATGCATACTAAACTGTCACGTTTACTTTCCTTATCTGTACGCACTTTTAACTGTTATGCATTGCATCTTACATGTCATCCCAGTTGATTGTTGCATGCGTAGCACACGCTACAATACTTGTACTCCTTGAAAACTACTTCCAGGGGAAACGGTCCTCATGTGTTGGTCAAAAGCCAATGCCCGGGTTCCCTGGACCGGCTAGGTGCACCCCTACGCCATACTTGTTTAAAACACTTCCTGGCTCGTGGTCCAGAAGCGGGCCTCATGTGTTGGCTAAAAACCAATGCCCGATACACGTGGAGGGGTAGGGTTAAACGATCACTTGAGCTAGGAGCTGGCCGTGCAGCCACTCTAGCCAAAAGGCGGAATCCATGTGCACGAGGTGCTTACTTTTCTTGTCTTGTACTTGTCTTGTGAATGATTCATGCAATACTTGTCATCCATGCCATGTTTAAATGCCATGCTCGTACTTTACTTTACTTTACCTCACCTGTTGCACTCATACTTTAAACTGCCATGTCATTGCATTCATGCTAGAACTGCTAGGTTGCTTTACCTACTTCCAGTTTCCTTGCACAAGTCTCTTGTAGACTTGCTGACATGTGCCCCTTGCTCTTTTGGGTGTCACATGTTAGACCCTGAGCCAGAGACCGTTGCTGAGTACGTGATGTGTTGCTGACGCTGAGCCTGAGTCCATGATTGCCCAGGAGGATTTTGGTGGACACCGGTGACCATTCTTGAGTCTTCGTTGAGCTTTATTTTGTTTTAGGCCTTTTGTTAGTTATTGGTGCGTAGCACCGTCGTTTGTACTTTGTACTTTTGTTGGCCATGTTTGGGCCTTTAGTCTCTTCTTCTTTTAGCCTGGTGGCTTTTCTGCGATGTTGGAATTTATATTTATGGATATTCTGAGATTATTCTTTTGTCTCATTTCATTATTATTATCTTGTTTCGCTCGCGTTGCAAGGACCTGCAGTTTTAAATTTGATTGACGCTTATCGGACTTGCAGCTTTGTAGCTTCAAGTCTGAGCGGACCTTCTCACGCTTCGCCTCCATATTTTTGGGAAGCGGGGCGTGACAGGTTTTGTTGGTGGCCCATGCAGGTCCAGTCTTGCAATTGCGAATTAACGAAACACCGATAATAACAGAATGTCCATTAAATAAATTGCAACATCCGAGTCAGAAGCCCTGAGTCTAGTCGTTTTTAGGACACTAGGTGATTAGAAGACTTAGTTAAACGTCTGTGCTTGATAGTTAGAGGCCCCTGATTGTTAGTTAGACTCCCTTCTAGCAATTGAGCTAATCGTCGTAGGATTTACCTTAGTGGTCCTTGCCTAACCCTGACCATATTAGACTTCTAGATTTTCCTTCGGTCGTTCGCTTGGGTTCATCGATTTCGGACCAAGTTGAACGCAATTCTTTACCGTCTAATCTTTAGAAGTCCTAGCGCTTAGTTTTTAATCCTTAGTTGGTAGACCGTAGGAGTTTCCATAGACTTTCTGATTCATAGGCGTATGTATGCTTTGATCACCTGACCAATTCCCTTGCCTCGATTCACGAGATCGCCTCATGACGATCGTCGTCAATTTTCAAACATCTCCACTGCAAAACTTGAACCTTCTGAAAGTATTTTTCGATTTCCTCTTTCCCTAGGTTTAAATTTGTTCAAAATTTTAATATACTTATACTTCATACTTCTTCATTGATTTAAAATTTTAAAACGTTTGTCGGAATTTTGAACTCTAGCTGACAATATTTTTCCCAGCCTATGTTTTCGTACTCATGTCGTCTTTTCATATATTAAATTTTATTCTGAACCGTACTTTTATTTTGCTCAGTTCGATTTATAATTTTCCCTCTTATTTATGCCATTTGAATAATACTTCGTGTTTACTTTTAATATACTTTTCAAGTCACATGGAATTTCAGATTTCAGCAAGTTGGTTTTTGCTCGTCGTTCTCACTATTTCAGATTTTTGCAAAATTACTATTTTCATAACCTCTTCCTGCTTTAGACCCTCCCTGATTTGATTTTTAAGACTTGCTATTCGATTTCGATAATTCTACTACTAAGTTAATATTATTTTCCGTGCACCATACATACTTTCAAATATTTTTATATCCGTACCAAACTTGTTGTGCTCGTATATTAAGAACCTTGTGTAACTCTATTTCTCATTTTTGGCAACCCTTCGTTCTCTAAGAGTAGTTTCAAATTGATCATTTTAAATTTTCCATAGCCTAAAAGTTTTGAAAGCATTAACATGAGTTTAAATTCTTCCGCTACTCGAATTCATTCTTCGACTTTCCAAAACTTTTGACAACATTTTATTAAATTACTGACTGATGGAATTTTCTAAACCATGTCCTTAATATTCGCATAAATGATTTTACTTCCTTTTAAATTTTTTTAAAAACCAAGAGACCATTTTCTCTTATTATGAATATTCGACTCAAATTTATTTTGAACAACTCGTTTTATCGATCCCTAAATATTTCTTTTCAGACGAGGATTTTAACTTTTGAAGTACAAACAGTTTTCAAACTCCGCGTATTTTAGCTTATGCTATTTACCCTATTTCTTTCCCCCTCTATAAAGCATCACTACATCTCCTTTTTCCCTCAACCTAAACCTCACCTTTGAGTCAATGTTTCGTCCAACCAAGCCGTCTCCTCGTATTCGTCCTATCTGAACTCGTGCTTATCGATCCTTCCCTCGTCTCGCCCTCGATCTCTCTTTATTGCTTAGGCCTTAGGGTCCGTCAATGTCTGTGTCAACCCTTAGTTGTTAGTAGACCCTTGGACCCTTGAGAGGTGTCGTTGTGCACGTACCTAAGTTGTGTACGTGGGCCTGAATGAGTGTACCCCCCCATAGTATATTGGTGCTTGCCTATTGTGTGATATATTTATATATATATATTTAATCGGAGTTATTCGTGATAGTATGAAGTTGTTGTGAGTTAGTAGTTATGGATTTTGTGTGGATAGCTATACTATACTAGGGATGCTTGAGTATATAAGAGTTAGCGTTGGAATATCTAATGGAGTGTATTAGTTAGAGATACTTATAATGGTTGAAATAAAATGATTGGTAAAGCTATGTGTGTGTTAGGTGTGATAATAATAAGTGTATGTATAGTTAAGTAAGTAGGCCTATTGAGTGACCCATATATTATTACGTATGAGTATGTGCTCGTAGGTAGGTATATATGTGCTTATATGTAAGTAGTTATGTTTCGTTGCATGAGTATATAGGTGATATATATATAGGTAGTAGGGTTATAATTTTGATTGGTATTGTTTGCTTTCGCGGGATGTCGCATGCGTGCATACCGTGAGGTATACACGACCATTGCACATCTTAATTATGTATGTGTGGATGTGTTAGTATACTAATTATAGGTAGTAGGCTATGGTGTGAATATATGTTACATGTGTGTGACTATACGATGAATGCGTATGTATTAGGGAGTGTATTATAGTTATACGTGTGCTGATGTCTGTATTATTATTATGGTATATAGATTGATTTAACCATGTGAGTATTACCTGACTAGATATTAGGTGAATGACTTATGGTATGTATATGGTTGTATTGGTAGACGTATAAATATTGGAGTGATATGGTATAAGTATGAATGTCGTGCTACGTATATGGAATATTCTGATATGTGTATTGAGTCTCACTCAAGCTTGAGTGAGTATACTCTAAGTATATTGAATGTATGTTGTAGTTTGAATATAGCAATGCTTGATGTATGTATAGTGATAGGAGTGTTTGTGCCTGGTTGTGCTACGCACATGATTGTGGGTCGCTACGCCAGTATATAGTTATAGGTGTTGGTCTTGAGGTATAGTTATTTACTAAGGACTTGTTGTGTGAACGTATGTGTACTAGCTAAAACTAGGTGTGTAGGTGTGCTAGTTATATAATGGTATGATTGGCGTATGAAAATGAAATGTTAGCGTGTATGGGAGTGCACCATGCACGGGTAAGTATGTGCTTAGTTATAGGTATGGACGACTATGATATATGTGGCGTGTCGTAAATACAGTTATAGGACCGTACGTAATGTGAATGTATGGTGAAATATTGGAATGCATTTGAATGACTATATATATTATGAATTTATAGAAGTGGTGAGTGTATATTATATATGGTGAATTTGATTTAATAGGGGTATGGTGTGACTATATGTGTTGAGATGTTTTGTATTGGATGAATATTAGAGGGTAGTATACCCTTGATGATTGTGCATAGGTAGCTACATATAGGTAGAGCAATGATTGTATTTGCTAGTATGAGATCATACCTATATAAGTATCTGAACTATTGTTTTATGAGTGGCAGTTATATAAGGGATGTATGTTTATATACCTGATTGAAATACATGTATGAATTTGACTGACTATAATAGGTATAAGTGTATACGTATGTGAATGTATATATATACGTGTTGGTAGTGTTAACGTTTGACTACCTAGTGCATATATAAGCACTTGTAATGACTACACCTGGTTGAATTATAATATGACGTGCTTTGGGTAGTTACTAGAGTGACTAGCTATATTAGAAAGTCCGAGGACGGACTTTATTCTAAGGTGGGGAGGATGTAACGACCACTTTTCGTGGTACGTTGTTCGTGCACGTGCTTTTGACCGTGCACGTGTTTGTTTTAGACCTTGTTTGTTCGTGAACACTTTTGTGTGATATGCCGTTGCGAACGTCTCTGAGAGTATTAAATAGTGGCACTATCTTGGAACGACACTTCTCGAGTCGTTTGTCCACAATTTAAATTTACTCGATGAGACGTGACGATTCTCACTCTTGACGGGAGACGTTTCTATTTTTAGTTTCGTCGTCCGACGTCGAATTTGAGATCCGTCTTCTTAGTTAGCTCACATTCGTCATCACGATCACGCTAATATTTATTTTATAATTTTTGGAGTTTATTTGACTACTTTAATATTTTTAACAAGTTTTATATTATTTTTAATAATAAATTTATAAATTATTTTCGGCCAAATAAAATTTATTTGAGTTTAAAACGTTTTAAAGAATTTTTGAGCCAATTTCCAGCTCATTTGGACCAAGTCAAATCCTTGGGTGAGTTGGAGAAGTTGAGATTTAAATTTTAAATTATTTTAAACTTCTAATCCTATTAGATTTAGCCCTAGACCAAGTCAACCCATCTACGCTATATAAACAACCCCTAGAAAGACCTATTTTCGCAAGAAATTAGCCCTAGCCTCTTCCAAAACCCAAATTGGACGTTGCGACGATTCGTCGCAACGTTGCGACGTTCGGCCCCTGCTCTGACCGAGAAAACCAAGCAATATCCCCCGCACCGACCGACAACCGCCACCGCTCACGCCCGCTCCGCATCCCGCTGCAACCCCCGCTTCGCACCGACCCGCACCGATCGATAGATCCTCTCGGTCTGACCGAGAAGCACAGCCCCGCACCGCCCCGCTCCATCGCCCGCTCCCGTTCACCCGCTCCGCTCCTTGCCCGACCGATGCTCTCGCCCGCATTGCCCGCTCTCCGCAACGTTGCAACGGTCGCAATGTTGCAGCGCCCGCTCCCCGCATCCGCAGCGCACGACCGGTGCTGTCCCCCGCTCCGACCGAAGCAAAGCCCCGCATCCAAGGCCCGCACCGCACCCAAGCGCTGCACAGCCCGTTCCCCCGCAGCGACCGATGGAGATCCCCGCATTTGGCTGAGTACGACCGAGAGCAAACGTCGCAACCCCGCACCCGTCGCACCGCTTGCCACCGTGGGCCCCCCAAGTTCTCCAGAGTTATTATGGGTCCCCCAAAGGTCCCTAGGACTACTGTGGGCCCCACCTAGGTGCGTTCTCTTTGACGACTTGCCGCGTACGACGCCGTCGCACGTCGTAGCCCGTCGTCGCACGTGCTAGCTTTGGAATCTGGAACCGTCGCCCCGGTTGAAGCTCTGAATTTTCCAGCGAGGAATATATATTGGAATCAGGACTTGGAGCGCGATCTATTATTCCAACCCCCGGTGTCGCTACCCGACGCCGGTGTAGCTTTCGCGTCGTGTTGAGGTAACGCTTTGCACCCTTAGGACCCCAACCCACTGCATGCTAATCAAGACTAAAATAAGTATTTTCAAAGTATTTTAAATGTTTTAAATTCACTAATGAAGATTAATAATATGGACTTTAGGCCGATGGACTTGTGCACGTAGGATAATTGTGATTTTGGACTCATTGGACGGCGTGCTCAGACGTCGTGCTTGCAGGCAAGTGAAACTTGCCAACTCTTGTGTAGGGCCATGTTTTTAGGCCACTTCCTTGTTCCTAGCGTAAAAGAGACTAGTCAGTGAAATGATAGCTGGCTAGACGCCTACTTGATCTAGTTTGACAACGAAACTAGATCCGTCACCTAATTGATCTAGCTTGACAACGAAGCTAGATCCAACTCTTTAAACTTGTTGTTCATGCATACTAAACTGTCACGTTTACTTTCCTTATCTGTACGCACTTTTAACTGTTATGCATTGCATCTTACATGTCATCCCAGTTGATTGTTGCATGCGTAGCACACGCTACAATACTTGTACTCCTTGAAAACTACTTCCAGGGGAAACGGTCCTCATGTGTTGGTCAAAAGCCAATGCCCGGGTTCCCTGGACCGGCTAGGTGCACCCCTACGCCATACTTGTTTAAAACACTTCCTGGCTCGTGGTCCAGAAGCGGGCCTCATGTGTTGGCTAAAAACCAATGCCCGATACACGTGGAGGGGTAGGGTTAAACGATCACTTGAGCTAGGAGCTGGCCGTGCAGCCACTCTAGCCAAAAGGCGGAATCCATGTGCACGAGGTGCTTACTTTTCTTGTCTTGTACTTGTCTTGTGAATGATTCATGCAATACTTGTCATCCATGCCATGTTTAAATGCCATGCTCGTACTTTACTTTACTTTACCTCACCTGTTGCACTCATACTTTAAACTGCCATGTCATTGCATTCATGCTAGAACTGCTAGGTTGCTTTACCTACTTCCAGTTTCCTTGCACAAGTCTCTTGTAGACTTGCTGACATGTGCCCCTTGCTCTTTTGGGTGTCACATGTTAGACCCTGAGCCAGAGACCGTTGCTGAGTACGTGATGTGTTGCTGACGCTGAGCCTGAGTCCATGATTGCCCAGGAGGATTTTGGTGGACACCGGTGACCATTCTTGAGTCTTCGTTGAGCTTTATTTTGTTTTAGGCCTTTTGTTAGTTATTGGTGCGTAGCACCGTCGTTTGTACTTTGTACTTTTGTTGGCCATGTTTGGGCCTTTAGTCTCTTCTTCTTTTAGCCTGGTGGCTTTTCTGCGATGTTGGAATTTATATTTATGGATATTCTGAGATTATTCTTTTGTCTCATTTCATTATTATTATCTTGTTTCGCTCGCGTTGCAAGGACCTGCAGTTTTAAATTTGATTGACGCTTATCGGACTTGCAGCTTTGTAGCTTCAAGTCTGAGCGGACCTTCTCACGCTTCGCCTCCATATTTTTGGGAAGCGGGGCGTGACAGGTTTTGTTGGTGGCCCATGCAGGTCCAGTCTTGCAATTGCGAATTAACGAAACAACGATAATAACAGAATGTCCATTAAATAAATTGCAACATCCGAGTCAGAAGCCCTGAGTCTAGTCGTTTTTAGGACACTAGGTGATTAGAAGACTTAGTTAAACGTCTGTGCTTGATAGTTAGAGGCCCCTGATTGTTAGTTAGACTCCCTTCTAGCAATTGAGCTAATCGTCGTAGGATTTACCTTAGTGGTCCTTGCCTAACCCTGACCATATTAGACTTCTAGATTTTCCTTCGGTCGTTCGCTTGGGTTCATCGATTTCGGACCAAGTTGAACGCAATTCTTTACCGTCTAATCTTTAGAAGTCCTAGCGCTTAGTTTTTAATCCTTAGTTGGTAGACCGTAGGAGTTTCCATAGACTTTCTGATTCATAGGCGTATGTATGCTTTGATCACCTGACCAATTCCCTTGCCTCGATTCACGAGATCGCCTCATGACGATCGTCGTCAATTTTCAAACATCTCCACTGCAAAACTTGAACCTTCTGAAAGTATTTTTCGATTTCCTCTTTCCCTAGGTTTAAATTTGTTCAAAATTTTAATATACTTATACTTCATACTTCTTCATTGATTTAAAATTTTAAAACGTTTGTCGGAATTTTGAACTCTAGCTGACAATATTTTTCCCAGCCTATGTTTTCGTACTCATGTCGTCTTTTCATATATTAAATTTTATTCTGAACCGTACTTTTATTTTGCTCAGTTCGATTTATAATTTTCCCTCTTATTTATGCCATTTGAATAATACTTCGTGTTTACTTTTAATATACTTTTCAAGTCACATGGAATTTCAGATTTCAGCAAGTTGGTTTTTGCTCGTCGTTCTCACTATTTCAGATTTTTGCAAAATTACTATTTTCATAACCTCTTCCTGCTTTAGACCCTCCCTGATTTGATTTTTAAGACTTGCTATTCGATTTCGATAATTCTACTACTAAGTTAATATTATTTTCCGTGCACCATACATACTTTCAAATATTTTTATATCCGTACCAAACTTGTTGTGCTCGTATATTAAGAACCTTGTGTAACTCTATTTCTCATTTTTGGCAACCCTTCGTTCTCTAAGAGTAGTTTCAAATTGATCATTTTAAATTTTCCATAGCCTAAAAGTTTTGAAAGCATTAACATGAGTTTAAATTCTTCCGCTACTCGAATTCATTCTTCGACTTTCCAAAACTTTTGACAACATTTTATTAAATTACTGACTGATGGAATTTTCTAAACCATGTCCTTAATATTCGCATAAATGATTTTACTTCCTTTTAAATTTTTTTAAAAACCAAGAGACCATTTTCTCTTATTATGAATATTCGACTCAAATTTATTTTGAACAACTCGTTTTATCGATCCCTAAATATTTCTTTTCAGACGAGGATTTTAACTTTTGAAGTACAAACAGTTTTCAAACTCCGCGTATTTTAGCTTATGCTATTTACCCTATTTCTTTCCCCCTCTATAAAGCATCACTACATCTCCTTTTTCCCTCAACCTAAACCTCACCTTTGAGTCAATGTTTCGTCCAACCAAGCCGTCTCCTCGTATTCGTCCTATCTGAACTCGTGCTTATCGATCCTTCCCTCGTCTCGCCCTCGATCTCTCTTTATTGCTTAGGCCTTAGGGTCCGTCAATGTCTGTGTCAACCCTTAGTTGTTAGTAGACCCTTGGACCCTTGAGAGGTGTCGTTGTGCACGTACCTAAGTTGTGTACGTGGGCCTGAATGAGTGTACCCCCCCATAGTATATTGGTGCTTGCCTATTGTGTGATATATTTATATATATATATTTAATCGGAGTTATTCGTGATAGTATGAAGTTGTTGTGAGTTAGTAGTTATGGATTTTGTGTGGATAGCTATACTATACTAGGGATGCTTGAGTATATAAGAGTTAGCGTTGGAATATCTAATGGAGTGTATTAGTTAGAGATACTTATAATGGTTGAAATAAAATGATTGGTAAAGCTATGTGTGTGTTAGGTGTGATAATAATAAGTGTATGTATAGTTAAGTAAGTATGCCTATTGAGTGACCCATATATTATTACGTATGAGTATGTGCTCGTAGGTAGGTATATATGTGCTTATATGTAAGTAGTTATGTTTCGTTGCATGAGTATATAGGTGATATATATATAGGTAGTAGGGTTATAATTTTGATTGGTATTGTTTGCTTTCGCGGGATGTCGCATGCGTGCATACCGTGAGGTATACACGACCATTGCACATCTTAATTATGTATGTGTGGATGTGTTAGTATACTAATTATAGGTAGTAGGCTATGGTGTGAATATATGTTACATGTGTGTGACTATACGATGAATGCGTATGTATTAGGGAGTGTATTATAGTTATACGTGTGCTGATGTCTGTATTATTATTATGGTATATAGATTGATTTAACCATGTGAGTATTACCTGACTAGATATTAGGTGAATGACTTATGGTATGTATATGGTTGTATTGGTAGACGTATAAATATTGGAGTGATATGGTATAAGTATGAATGTCGTGCTACGTATATGGAATATTCTGATATGTGTATTGAGTCTCACTCAAGCTTGAGTGAGTATACTCTAAGTATATTGAATGTATGTTGTAGTTTGAATATAGCAATGCTTGATGTATGTATAGTGATAGGAGTGTTTGTGCCTGGTTGTGCTACGCACATGATTGTGGGTCGCTACGCCAGTATATAGTTATAGGTGTTGGTCTTGCGGTATAGTTATTTACTAAGGACTTGTTGTGTGAACGTATGTGTACTAGCTAAAACTAGGTGTGTAGGTGTGCTAGTTATATAATGGTATGATTGGCGTATGAAAATGAAATGTTAGCGTGTATGGGAGTGCACCATGCACGGGTAAGTATGTGCTTAGTTATAGGTATGGACGACTATGATATATGTGGCGTGTCGTAAATACAGTTATAGGACCGTACGTAATGTGAATGTATGGTGAAATATTGGAATGCATTTGAATGACTATATATATTATGAATTTATAGAAGTGGTGAGTGTATATTATATATGGTGAATTTGATTTAATAGTGGTATGGTGTGACTATATGTGTTGAGATGTTTTGTATTGGATGAATATTAGAGGGTAGTATACCCTTGATGATTGTGCATAGGTAGCTACATATAGGTAGAGCAATGATTGTATTTGCTAGTATGAGATCATACCTATATAAGTATCTGAACTATTGTTTTGTGAGTGGCAGTTATATAAGGGATGTATGTTTATATACCTGATTGAAATACATGTATGAATTTGACTGACTATAATAGGTATAAGTGTATACGTATGTGAATGTATATATATA
This sequence comes from Scilla litardierei, assembly GCA_030789695.1. Taxonomy (NCBI): domain Eukaryota; kingdom Viridiplantae; phylum Streptophyta; class Magnoliopsida; order Asparagales; family Asparagaceae; genus Scilla; species Scilla litardierei. The sequence goes on from CM061142.1 coordinate 700,318,340, forward strand.
CGTGTTGGTAGTGTTAACGTTTGACTACCTAGTGCATATATAAGCACTTGTAATGACTACACCTGGTTGAATTATAATATGACGTGCTTTGGGTAGTTACTAGAGTGACTAGCTATATTAGAAAGTCCGAGGACGGACTTTATTCTAAGGTGGGGAGGATGTAACGACCACTTTTCGTGGTACGTTGTTCGTGCACGTGCTTTTGACCGTGCACGTGTTTGTTTTAGACCTTGTTTGTTCGTGAACACTTTTGTGTGATATGCCGTTGCGAACGTCTCTGAGAGTATTAAATAGTGGCACTATCTTGGAACGACACTTCTCGAGTCGTTTGTCCACAATTTAAATTTACTCGATGAGACGTGACGATTCTCACTCTTGACGGGAGACGTTTCTATTTTTAGTTTCGTCGTCCGACGTCGAATTTGAGATCCGTCTTCTTAGTTAGCTCACATTCGTCATCACGATCACCCTGATATTTATTTTATAATTTTTGGAGTTTATTTGACCATTTTAATATTTTTAACAAGTTTTATATTATTTTTAATAATAAATTTATAAATTATTTTCGGCCAAATAAAATTTATTTGAGTTTAAAACGTTTTAAAGAATTTTTGAGCCAATTTCCAGCTCATTTGGACCAAGTCAAATCCTTGGGTGAGTTGGAGAAGTTGAGATTTAAATTTTAAATTATTTTAAACTTCTAATCCTATTAGATTTAGCCCTAGACCAAGTCAACCCATCTACACTATATAAACAACCCCTAGGAAGACCTATTTTCGCAAGAAATTAGCCCTAGCCTCTTCCAAAACCCAAATTGGACGTTGCGACGATTCGTCGCAACGTTGCGACGTTCGGCCCCTGCTCTGACCGAGAAAACCAAGCAATATCCCCCGCACCGACCGACAGCCGCCCCCGCTCACGCCCGCTCCGCATCCCGCTGCAACCCCCGCTTCGCACCGACCCGCACCGATCGATGGATCCTCTCGGTCTGACCGAGAAGCACAGCCCCGCACCGCCCCGCTCCATCGCCCGCTCCCGTTCACCCGCTCCGCTCCATGCCCGACCGATGCTCTCGCCCGCATTGCCCGCTCTCCGCAACGTTGCAACGGTCGCAATGTTGCAGCGCCCGCTCCCCGCATCCGCAGCGCACGACCGGTGCTGTCCCCCGCTCCGACCGAAGCAAAGCCCCGCATCCAAGGCCCGCACCGCACCCAAGCGCTGCACAGCCCGTTCCCCCGCAGCGACCGATGGAGATCCCCGCATTTGGCTGAGTACGACCGAGAGCAAACGTCGCAACCCCGCACCCGTCGCACCGCTTGCCACCGTGGGCACCCCAAGTTCTCCAGAGTTATTGTGGGTCCCCCAAAGGTCCCTAGGACTACTGTGGGCCCCACCTAGGTGCGTTCTCTTTGACGACTTGCCGCGTACGACGCCGTCGCACGTGCTAGCTTTGGAATCTGGAACTGTCGCCCCGGTTGAAGCTCTGAATTTTCCAGCGAGGAATATATATTGGAATCAGGACTTGGAGCGCGATCTATTATTCCAACCCCCGGTGTCGCTACCCGACGCCGGTGTAGCTTTCGCGTCGTGTTGAGGTAACGCTTTGCACCCTTAGGACCCCAACCCACTGCATGCTAATCAAGACTAAAATAAGTATTTTCAAAGTATTTTAAATGTTTTAAATTCACTAATGAAGATTAATAATATGGACTTTAGGCCGATGGACTTGTGCACGTAGGATAATTGTGATATTGGACTCATTGGACGGCGTGCTCAGACGTCGTGCTTGCAGGCAAGTGAAACTTGCCAACTCTTGTGTAGGGCCATGTTTTTAGGCCACTTCCTTGTTCCTAGCGTAAAAGAGACTAGTCAGTGAAATGATAGCTGGTTAGACGCCTACTTGATCTAGTTTGACAACGAAACTAGATCCGTCACCTAATTGATCTAGCTTGACAACGAAGCTAGATCCAACTCTTTAAACTTGTTGTTCATGCATACTAAACTGTCACGTTTACTTTCCTTATCTGTACGCACTTTTAACTGTTATGCATTGCATCTTACATGTCATCCCAGTTGATTGTTGCATGTGTAGCACACGCTACAATACTTGTACTCCTTGAAAACTACTTCCAGGGGAAACGGTCCTCATGTGTTGGTCAAAAGCCAATGCCCGGGTTCCCTTGACCGGCTAGGTGCACCCCTACGCCATACTTGTTTAAAACACTTCCTGGCTCGTGGTCCAGAAGCGGGCCTCATGTGTTGGCTAAAAACCAATGCCCGATACACGTGGAGGGGTAGGGTTAAACGATCACTTGAGCTAGGAGCTGGCCGTGCAGCCACTCTAGCCAAAAGGCGGAATCCCTGTGCACGAGGTGCTTACTTTTCTTGTCTTGTACTTGTCTTGTGAATGATTCATGCAATACTTGTCATCCATGCCATGTTTAAATGCCATGCTCGTACTTTACTTTACTTTACCTCACCTGTTGCACTCATACTTTAAACTGCCATGTCATTGCATTCATGCTAGAACTGCTAGGTTGCTTTACCTACTTCCAGTTTCCTTGCACAAGTCTCTTGTAGACTTGCTGACATGTGCCCCTTGCTCTTTTGGGTGTCACATGTTAGACCCTGAGCCAGAGACCGTTGCTGAGTACGTGATGTGTTGCTGACGCTGAGCCTGAGTCCATGATTGCCCAGGAGGATTTTGGTGGACACCGGTGACCATTCTTTGAGTCTTCGTTGAGCTTTATTTTGTTTTAGGCCTTTTGTTAGTTATTGGTGCGTAGCACCGTCGTTTGTACTTTGTACTTTTGTTAGCCATGTTTGGGCCTTTAGTCTCTTCTTCTTTTAGCCTGGTGGCTTTTCTGCGATGTTGGAATTTATATTTATGGATATTCTGAGATTATTCTTTTGTCTCATTTCATTATTATTATCTTGTTTCGCTCGCGTTGCAAGGACCTGCAGTTTTAAATTTGATTGACGCTTATCGGACTTGCAGCTTTGTAGCTTCAAGTCTGAGCGGACCTTCTCACGCTTCGCCTCCATATTTTTGGGAAGCGGGGCGTGACACGCTCGCTCCTGACCGGCGCCCCGCTTGAGTTGCGGCGGCGCGGTGTCGTTTACCGCAAGTTTCACGGTTAGTGTAGGGTGCGGGAATATCGAACTCAGGGAGGCGAGGTTGTGCTTGGGTCAGGTAGGACCTAAATCACCCCGAGGGGCGAGCTAGCCCGAATCGGTGAATGGTTGTCACGAAAGGAAATAAAAGGGTATGAACAACAAGAAAGAAAACCCGGGACTTTGGTTTCCAACCCGACGAGAGACTCTCACCGATACGGCCTACGGGTATGGATAGCGATCGGGATTAGGGTCTAATGGTGAGACGTTGCCTCTTAAAGTGGTACCGGCGTCCCATGGGTCCGATATTCCGGTCGGTGCCCAGGATGATACACCGGACTTCCCGGATTCGATCAGTGGGCACTCCCGTGTCCATTAACACTGATCGATCCCGGGAGCACTAAGCCCGCAACGATATCTCCCAACGTCTCATCCTGCCGCTCCCGCGTGCTAGGATTCGGCGTCTACGCTAAGGGTGTGAGCTATGGCTAGGGAGTCAACCGCCAAGTTTATTCCCCCTTGGCCCAACGGTCAAAGGCGGTCTTTTTCCCGCCGATGACAATGAAACACCCCGCGTAACCGTTAGATTCCTACTCCCTATCGATTTCCTAACCCTATGGACCCATCGGGAAGAGCCCCCGAAGGGGTTTCCACCAAAATCCCAGATTTGGGAACTACTCACAAAAATTCATGAAAAAGCGATCTAAATGAAATTTAACCGTTGGAATCATAATCGGACAATTGCAATGCGGAAGTAATAGAGTAATAAAGACAATACTAAAATTTTAGAAAGATCTGAAAACTTACAAAAGAGTAACAATTACAGCCGTCACAAGGAAATAAAACAGTAGAAAAAATAACAGCTCCCGTTTCTGGAACCCTAGGGGTACTATTTATAGACCTTCGCATCAACCGATCGGTTGACAAGTCAACCGATCGGTTGATCCGTTACAAATTAATAACAGAAAACGGCGAGCTTTCACCCGATCACATGAACCAGTCGGGTGAGTTCTTGAGTGACCGGTTGGATCTTGGAGCAATCGGGTGAACCGATCGGTTCGACGTCCGTGTCTTCAGCTCTTCTTCTTCAGCTACAGATGAACCGATCGGGTGAGAGTCACCCGATCGGTTGGCGTTTTGCTTCGAGAAAACAGAGAACATCCCCCGCTGAACCGGTCTGCGAACCGGTCGGGTGACTTCTTTGTGAGCTGCGGCAGAGACCGGGTGGTGCACGCGTGCACCACCCGATTGGTTGGAGATGACCAACCGACCGGGTGAGGGGCTGAAAGATGAATTCTTTGGCGTTTGACCCCCTGGATCACGCGTGACTTCTCCCGTTGCTCCGGGGACTTGGGATATCATCGTTAAACGTCCCCTACGTGGTCAATCCCCTGCAATCATGGATAAACAAAGAAAAGTGAAAGAAAACGGGAAAATACACGAAAACGAATAAGAGACGGCGGAAAAACACGGAGAAACACAAAAGAAAACGTGCGTGAATATATGAAATATAAACGCACGTCAGCTCCCCCCTCCAGTGGACACCTCTAGAGCAAGCTTACTGAGCTTCGCCACCCAAACCGGAGCGCCATACGTGGGGAGGCGACGGCCCAATACCCGCCCTCTCAAAGACTCAGGGGCAGGGCCAACCCACGCCACCCAAACTAGAGAAGGGCACGGGCCGAGCTGCACGCTCGCTCCCTCCCTCCAGCCACTGGGGCAGGGCCAACGCTCGTCTCCTAAACCAGGGAAGGACACTGGTCGAGCTACACGCTCGCTCCCATCCTCATCAAAAGTCGGGGCAGGTCTGACGAGTTCCGACCGCCCGAGCCCAAGAAGAGTGCGGACTGAGATACCCCCCGCTCACCGTCCCACCAATCAGGCCCAAGATCCTCGAAAACCTGAACCTTGGGAAAAGGACAAGGCCACGCAGACCGAGGTAGGCCTCACACAGGCCAAGAACCGGTGGTCAACACCGGGTCCCAATAAAGCATGCCCCCGATGCGACTCGTCGAAACGAAAGGACGCTCGGGAGACATGCCATTAATGACGACACACCCTCCGAGAGACAAGGACTGAAAAATCATGTCCAGCGCTACCTGTCAAAGACGGTTTCGAAGGTATGCCAGCTCATCGCAGTAACTGGGCAGGAACCATTAGCCTTCACCGTCTATAAATACCCCCCACGTCCCCTCGAGGAAAGGGAAAACGGGGGAGTGAGCAAGTAAGCTGCAACCAGTCACCCCTGAGGATTGAAACGGGGCAAGATACCCCGACAGGTCGATCTTCCCTACAGACGACTTGCCATCTCCAGGACAGCCCGCCGCTGGCCCAACCGTGGGGAAGGCCACCGATCACGGGCGAACCGCCCCCACCCGATGGGCTACTCCTCTTACACATGGGATGGCCCGCCTTCTACACCTCGACACCCCTTGGACAACTTGAGACAGGGGAACTAGAGGGCCTGCGGTGGATCGTTCCCCTCTTCCGACGTCTGACGTGCGCTGACGCTCAAAGTCACCTGTTAGGGGGGACGGGACAGCCCCGCCAAATCGCCCCACCGGGCATATCAGCCTCCGCGGACCTGGCTCAAGACGCGCCTCCCGCCGATGGGCTATTCCTCTTACATAAGGGGCGCCTTGTCTTCCACTCCTCGACTTCCCCTAGACAACTTATGACAGGGAAGAAGAGGACCTGCGGCAGACCGCCCCTCCACATCCGCACCCGCTCCACGATGACTCCAACCGGTGAAAAGGCAAGAGCCCCACTGGACAGCCCAGCCACCAAAGGCCCACCCCACCTCCCATTCCTCTATCTTCCCATGGAGGCCGGGCCTCGCTCTCCACCTCCAACGCATCGTCCCCTGCCTCTTCTGGGGTTCCCCTTCGATGTAAGGATCCCCCGAAGAGACCTTGCAACCCTTCATGGGTGCAGCGACGAAAGGGGATGCAACAAATAACGATAAAGACGAGGACGTCCGCCACGCAAAGAAGTTCGCTCATCCTGACGCAATTTACAACAGGATGAAGAGACCCCCAGGCAGAGCCCTTGCAACCATTCAGCATAGGGAAGATGCAGGGAAACGCGACGAGCAACGGAAGAGAAGGAGGGCTGCCCGGTAGACAGGAGTTCGCCCATCCTGGTGCAACTTACCACAAGTAAAACGGCTCCACAGTTCGTCCATAGACCGGATTACGCACCAGATCCCACCAGAACTCCGCAGTCAAACAGTTGTCCAACCCTGTAGTTTTTTGTTAAATTCTTGTAGAAGTTAAATGAGAAAGGCTATTCCAATCGAACCCCAAATCTAAGGGCACTCTAACTTAAGAACGATCCCCTTCGAAGTGCGGGGCGAGCTCACGAAACTAGGCCACCCCTCGCGGCAAAGAGAAAAGGCAAAGATGCGCTCCCCCTTAATCCAACAGATATAACTCAGGGCTTCGCCAAACAAGAGAAAGCAAAACTAACAGAAAGTTCATTATATATACATAGTTCGAACCTTACAATAGTAGCAGGGGCCGGCCTTACAAAACGAGGCCTCCCTCGGGCCGACCCCACCGTCCCCTCTAAACAAAAGGGGGGAGAAGTGCGGGACAACAGCTATTCTTGAGGGCCACTGCCTCCTGGGGCCCTGTCGCTTGGACCACTGATGCCCGAGGCTCCGTTGCTCGGGGTGACATCACCCTCGTTAACGTCCGAGGGGTCGACCTCATCGTCGACGGCCTCCTCCCCGACGACCACAACCTCGTCGACGAACACGTCCTCATCCTCCCCCGCCTGTTCCTCCCCCTCCGACGCCACCAGCGTGTAACGGCCGGTATAATTCTAGGCGTCTTGATTTTGCTGTGTGCCCGTGCTTTGTTTTGATTGTCCGGATGTTTTCGTGCGCGAGTCCTATTTCTACGCGTTGACGCGAATGCGTCTCGGATTTTAATTTTTACCATGGCATGATTAATTAATTTTAACCCTAATTAATTACCCTAACTAATTAATTGGTTGATTAAACCAAACCTACCAAGTTGAATCCCACCGATTGTTTCGGTGAGATCCAACCAACGCCTTCAATCCTCTTCCCCCACATCCAGCTCCCCACTTTAATTTTCCTCCCCCTTCAATGTTTGTATATCACCAGCAACAACCGACGATGGCATGAAAAAGATCAGAATTCTTCTACCCTCTTCCAGTTCTCCTCCCCTCTCCGACCAGCAATTCCAAATCAAAACAACCCAAATCAGCCAACCTCTCCCTGCAAATTCCAACCATTTTGGAACCCCTTTCAGCATCAAATCCCAAACCAAATCAAACAATCAGCATTCACAAATCAGAACCCATTTTCAAATCAAACTGAAAACAGAATTGAGAGGAGAAGAAGAGAGATCTGAAATCATTTCAGATCAAAACAAAACAGATCCAGGTACAACCCTTCTCTCTCCCGTGCCCTAACCCTTGCCGTGAGCCTTAGCTGCGTCGCCGCCTCCCCACTACAACCGTCGCACACGCCGCCCCTTTGCCCGGAGTCGTGCGCCGCTCCCCTGCAAGCAACCGCCGCCGTCGCATTTGCCCTTGCCACCGCCTTCCCTTGCCGCAGTCACCGCGCGTGCCTCCCCTTGCCACAACCGTGAGCCCCTAGCCCTAGCCCCCTCTGCCGTAAGCCCCTGCAAAGAAAAAAAGGAAAAAAGAGAGAAGAACAAAAGAGAGAAAGAGAGAACACAGATCTGAGAAGAGAGAGAGGATAAGAAGAAGAGATAAGGTATAAAGCAAGCTTATTGGGTTTTATTGCTATTGGGTTTGGATATTATAAAATGAGTATGTTGTAATGGGTATTGGGTTTGGGCTTTAATAACTCTTATTGGGTTTTCTTAATGGGTTTAAGTTCCCCTATTGGGTTTGGGTAATATCTTAGCGGGTTTAATTATACTTTTTGGGTTATTAAGTTTGTGCTGAATTGTTAATGGGTTTTGGGTATGTGCCTTTTGGGTTTTAAGTAAAATGGGTTTGGGGAATTAGCTTATTGGGTTTTAAAATGGGTATTGGATTTAAACCATGTTATTGGGTTGGGTTTATTAAAACTAGTAAGTTAGCCTAGGTTGTTATTAATGTTAGTATTATAGGTTGTTTGTTTGATCGGTTGTGTTTGGCTAGCCTAATACTGTATGTTTAATAACGCAGATATGTCGCGTATTTTCCATAAATTGTTTGGACACTCAAAATCATCTCAGTCAGGCAAGTGTGCTACTTTGAACTGTAAATCTTTTAAATTGTTACTCTATTTAAAAGCTGATTTCCCTTGCTTTAGAATGCATTAAATCTCAATACGCTTCACTTCATGCCATACACACACACACCTGATTAGAACGCACTCTTGAATTGCCTAGTAGTATGGGCATTGACGGAACACTTTGACCATCTTGAACTCGTAAAATCATTTGCTTCAAGGCAAACATCCCGATTTCGTGAATACGTGCATTCGTGATTAGGCTGGCCCGTGTTTCAGCACATTTTTGGGTGGGGTAGGGTTGAGCGGCCGCTAAGCATATGAAAGGGTCATGTCTTTAAGAACACCACCTATACGGTGGGTTAGTATCAATCGCGATTATACCTCCGCGAGAAGAATGACTTACTCATCACGTCCTAAAGGCGAGAACCCTAAGCATGTTAGAGAAACATTGCATGAAAATGGAAATAGTTGTCACAAATTTAATCATACTTTAAAACTGTCACATTTGATTTAAAAACATGAGAACTGCCAAGTTGCTTTAAATTTCGTAGAACTGCCATGCTTAAAAAAATTACTTTACTTTTCTTTAAATTGTTATAACCATATTGCTGACATCTTGAGCAAACATTTATTGCTTCACATTTCATTTTTTGTACACCTTGCCTTGGGTCGTCTAACCTTTTCTTGCAGACTCTTGCTGACATACATTCGTGTTTTAGAATGTATGTCAGATCCCGAGCCTGCGTATCAGGAGGATCTGTTTGGGACACCTGACTTGGAGAGTCAGGAATTTGTCATTGACACTGAGTCACACCCCGCGGAGGACTAGAGCCTGGACTATTGCTGTTCTCCTCTGGATTTGCTATTTGTATCTTGTATTGGTGTATGTCTCTGTTGTATTTCTTTGGCCCTGCTGAGGCCTTGTCTTGTAATTTTATTTCTACGTGCGAACTTCTGGGTTGTGGCATGTAATTTAATAATGTTTTTATTGTTCTGGAAAGCAAGCAACAACCCTGCAAGTTGTTATCATAGACGCGTAATGAACTCGAGCTTCACCGCTCCAGTTCATGCGGACCTTTGTAACGCTCTCGCTTCCACCACTTTTGGGAAGCAGGGCATTATAGGTTTTAGTGGTGGCCCATGCAGGTCTGCATCTGCGAAAATTCAGAACAATAAGAATGTTATTATTAGCCAAACATCTAGAGCAACCCTATATATGAGATTGATTTGAGGTTTTCTTGTCTCAGTATGGCAGGAAGACGCAACCCTCGACGTGGAGCCGGTGCCGATAGAGTCGGAGATGGTGACATCCACCAGATCCTTGGGGTCATGAGGAAAATGCTGGAGGTTCAGCACCATTTGGTCCAAGAGGGCGTCAGGCTGCACCAGCTCCTCCACCACCTCGCTATGAGCCTTGAGCCAAGCAGTTCTGAGAGATGAATCCGACGAGCTTCTCTGGATGAGAGGGCCCACTAGCGGCCGAGGAATGGCTTCACAACACTGCAGATAACTTGGGTCTTGCCCGAGTCAATCCGAACGAGTGGGTGGAACTTGCCAAGAAACAACTGACCGATAATGCCCGTCACTGGTGGGATGCTGAAGAGGCTAGGCTGATCAAGCCGATTCCTTGGGCTACTTTCTATCAGAGGTTTGACGCCCAGTACTTCCCAAAGGCTACAAAGAGAGAGATGCAGCAGCGCTTCATCAACCTGGAGCAGGGCACCAAGACAGTCGACGAGTATGAGGCTGAATTTACCATGCTGAGTCGATTCGCCCCTACTCTAATAGCAGACGAGGAGGACTGTGCACACCGCTTTCTACAGGGCTTAGATCTGGACATACATAGTGTGTTGTCCGGGAACACCTTTACCACTCAAAGCAAGTACTGGTAGCTGCAAAGATGCACGAGCAGGTAGCTCATCAGAAGAAAGCACGCCAGGCGGGCAAGCGCCCGATAGAGCTATAGAGGAGTGCACCCAGGCCTATTGTTCGTCCTGTTCAGACTACCCAATTTAAGAGGCCAGCTGCACCTGGTCCCAGCCGACCTCAGATGACTTGCAACTACTGCGGCAAGATGGGACATATGAAGAAAGATTACAGGAGGATGTTGAATCAGTGCTTAGTCTGTGGATCGACCGATCATACTGCTAGAGACTACCCCCTTGGCACTCGACCCGCACCCGCTGGAGCACCTGGACCCGCCCAGAGGACTATACCGGCAACTGGACAGCGTGGACCACCTCTGGTTCCACAGGATCGAGCCTTCCATCAGGCCAATCTGCCGAAGCACCGAGCTTTCATTATGACAGCCGTTGAGGCTGAAGCTGAGGATGACGTAATCGCAGGTAACTTCTAGACCTTGTCTTTGGTTCTATACATTCATGCTCGATTAGATCACCATGCTTAACTTAGTTATATTATATCTTAGGTGTCATCTTAGTTTCCTCTCACCCAGCCCTGACCCTATTTGATTCGAGAGCTTCCATGTGCATCATATCCCGGAAGTTTGTATGTGGACATTCGATTCCCACTTTCACTCTCCCTAAGTGTTGGAATATCACCACTGGGAATGGTATAGTGAAAGTTGCTCTGGGATCTAGACCCTGTCCATTAGTGATTAGTGGACATGAGTTGTATGCTGACTTCATTGTCCACGATCTACCCAACTTTGATGTTGTTCTCGGCATTGATTGGTTGGGAGCTTTCTATGCCACGATCGACTGTCACAGGAAGAGGGTTGTATTTGAAATTCCTAATCATCCGGTGTTCGAGTTCGTCAGTGGAGGACGTTCGCTTGGACCTGTTAAGTTCCGAGCCCAGTCGTGCAGACTTACTATTGAATCCATGATAACTGAGCCAGAGAAGCCTGCTGTAGTGAGAGATTTTGAAGATGTCTTCCCTGAAGACATTTCTGGATTGCTGCTGGACCGAGCATTAGAGTTCAGCATCGATCTTATGCCAGGGGCTGAACCAATTTCGAAGGCACCGTATCGTATGGCCCCTGCAGAGTTAGAAGAGCTGAGGACGTAGTTGGATGAACTAATGCAGAAGGGTTTCATTCATCCCAACGTATCTTCCTGGGGTGCACTCGTCTTGCTGGTGAAGAAGAAGGATGGCTTGAGAAGGATGTGCATTGATTATCGGGAGCTAAATCAGATCACAGAAAGAACAAGTACCCACTGCCCCATATTGATGATATCTTCAATCAGCTTGGTGGATCGAGAGTATTTTCAAAGTTGGACCTCCGGAGCGGATACCATCAGGTCTGAGTCAAGAAGGAAGATGTGCCTAAGACATCTTTTCGGACTAAGTACGGGCATTATGAGTTCGTTGTCATGCCGTTCGGTGTGACCAATGCTCCTGCTGTGTTCATGAACCTCATGAACCTTATCTTTTACGACTTCCTCGACAAGTTCGTGGTGATCTTCATAGATGACATCCTGGTGTACTCGAGGAGTGAGGAGGAGCATGCAGAACACTTGAAGATGGTATTGGAGACGCTCCGTCATCATATACTATATGCCAAGTACAGCAAATGTGAATTCTGGCTGGACAGAGTTGCATTTCTTGGGCATGTAGTATCAGGAGCTGGCATCTCAGTGGATCCAGAAAAGGTCAGAGCAGTCAGTGAATGGCCTACAACCTCGATCGGCGTCGGACATCAGGAGTTTCCTTGTATTGGCTGGATACTACCGCAGATTTATCAAGGATTTCTCGAGGATAACTGAGCCGATGAAGAGATTAATGAGGAAGGATGTTAACTTCAGTTGGTCAGACTCTTGTGAGCAAGCCTTTTCTACCTTGAAGGAGAGACTGACTTCTGCACCAGTCTTAGCTATTCCAGACAGAAGCGGAGGCTTCGAGATTTTCTGCGACGCATCAGGCAAGGGACTTGGATGCATTCTACACCAGCACGGTCATGTAATCGCTTATGCTTCTCGATAGTTGAAGATCCACGAGAAGAATTATCCGACTCACGACTTGGAGTTGGCTACCGTCATCTTTGCTTTAAGATTTGGTGGCATTGCTTACTGAGTGAGAAGGTGAAAATTTTCACTGATCACAAAAGTTTGAAATATATATTCACCTAGAAGGAGCTGAATATGAGGCAGCATAGATGGTTGGAGTTGATGGCTGACTACGACATCGACCTTCAGTATCATCCAGGGAAGGTGAACGTCGTACCGGATGCTTTGAGTCGACTGTCCGAAGTGATGATTCTCACAGCTCAGTGGAGATTGCAGTAGGATCTGCGAGAGATGGGTATTGAAGCTATCCTACCGGGAGTCACATCGTCATTGATGAACATGCAGATTCAATCGACGATTGTGGATCGGATCAAGACTGCCCAAGATGGAGATTCTAAGTTGAAGAAGATCAGAGAGCAAGTCGAAGCAGGACTTCGGACAAATTTTTTGATTTATGAGGATGGATCTTTGAGATATGGTAGTAGGATCTGCGTGCCTGCAAGAGATATCAGAGAGGAGTTGATGAATGAGGCTCACAGTTCGCCTTATTCTATTCATCTGGTGGTACGAAGATGTACAAGGATCTTCATCAGAATTTCTGGTGGCATGGGATGAAGAGAAGTGTGGCATGGAGCGTTGCCAAGTGTCTTGTGTGTCAACAAGTGAAGGCTGAACATCATCGCACTGCTGGACTACTACAACCTTTGCCGATCCTGGAGTCGAAGTGGCAGCACGTCACGATGGAATTTGTGACTGGCTTACCTCGGAGCACCAAGCAGAATGATGCAATCTGGGTCATCCTTGATCGATTGACCAAGTCTACACACTTTATACCTTTTCGAGTAGGCCAATCCACAGAGATACTGGCGAGAAAGTATATGGAGGTAGTGATCTAACTCATACCTTTATAATTCTTTCTAGTATAAGTTGTGATGTGTAACATGTCGTGTAGGAGATCGTACGACTACATGGAGTTCCCGTGAGCATTGTATCAGATCGTGATACGAGATTCACATCTCAGTTCTGGAAGAGTCTGCAGACCAATTTGGGTACCAGTCTGAAATTCAGTACTGCGTATCACCCACAGACAGATGGACAATCGGAGCGCACTATTCAGATCTTGGAAGATATGTTGAGAGCTTGCATGCTGGATCTCAAGGGTTCATGGGAGGATCATCTGCATCTGGTGGAGTTCTCTTATAACAACAGCTATCAGGCGAGCATTGGCATGTCGCCATTTGCTACTCTCTACGGGAGGAAATGTCGATCGCCACTGAGTTGGGATGACATTGGTGATAGAGAGATTTTGGGGCCAGAGATGATAGTCGAAGCAGTTGATGTCGTGCGAGATATCAGGGACAAGCTTCGGATCGCCCAGGACCGTTATAAGCATTGGGCGGATGCTAAACGGCATCCTTTGGAGTTTCAGCCAAGAGATCATGTGTTCCTGAAGATCTCCCCAAATCGAGGAGTGAATCGATTTGGGAAGAGAGGCAAGATTAGTCCAAGATATATTGGACCCTTCGATGTGCTAGAGCGAGTTGGAGAAGTAGCATATCGCTTAGCTTGCCGCCGTCCTTAGAGGGAGTTCATGATGTTTTTCATGTGTCCCAACTCCGTCGTTATATCAGCGACCCTTCTCATGTTGTGGACTACTTTGAGATTACAGTTCGGCCTGATCTGACATACGAACAGCAACCAGTGGAGATCTTAGATCGACGCCAGAAAGTCTTCAGGAACAGGATTGTTGATCTAGTCAGAGTGATGTGGCATCGCGACTCGCCAGGAGAGTCTACCTAGGAGCGGGAAGATGAGATACGAGAGCGTTATCCATATTTGTTTCCTGCTCCTTAGTTGATAAGAATTCCGAGGACGGAATTTTTCTTAAGGTGGGTAGGATGTAACGGCCGGTATAATTCTAGGCATCTTGATTTTGTTGTGTGCCCGTGCTTTGTTTTGATTGTCCGGATGTTTTCGTGCGCAAGTACTATTCCTACGCGTCGACGCGAGTGCGTCTCGGATTTTAATTCTTACCATGGCATGATTAATTAAATTTTAACCCTAATTAATTACCCTAACTAATTAATTGGTTGATTAAACCAAACCTACCAGGTTGAATCCCACCGATTGTTTCGGTGAGATCCAACCAACACCTTCAATCCTCTTCCCCCACATCCAGCTCCCTTCTTCAATTTGCCTCCCCCTTCAATGTTTGTATATCACCAGCAACAACCGACGATGGCATGAGAAAGATCAGAATTCTTCTACCCTCTGCAAGTTCTCCTCCCCTCTCCGACCAGAAATTCCAAATCAAAACAACCCAAATCAACCAACCTCTCCCTACAAATTCCAACCATTTTGGAAACCCTTTCAGCATCAAATCCCAAACCAAATCAAACAATCAGCATTCACAAATCAGAACCCATTTTCAAATCAAACTGAAAACAGAGTTGAGAGGAGAAGAAGAGAGATCTGAAATCATTTTAGATCAAAACAAAACAGATCCAAATACAACCCTTCTCTCTTCCGTGCCCAAACCCTTGCCGTGAGCCTTAGCTGCGCCGCCGCCTCCCCTCTACAACCACCGCACACGCCGCCCCTTTGCCCGCAGCCGTGCGCCCTGCAAGCAATCACCGCCGCCGCATTTGCCCTTGCCACTGCCTTCCCTTGCTGCAGTCGCCGCGCGCGCCTCCCCTTGTCGCAGCCGTGAGCCCCTAGCCCTAGCCCCCTCTGCCGTAAGCCCCTGCAAAGAAAAAAAAAGGAAAAAAAGAGAGAAGAATGAAAGAGAGAAAGATAGGACACAGATCTGAGAAGAGAGAGGATAAGAAGAAGAGATAAGGTATAAAGCAAGCTAATTGGGTTTTATTGCTATTGGGTTTGGATATTATAAAATGAGTATGTTGTAATGGGTATTGGGTTTTGGCTTTAATAACTCTTATTGGGTTTTGCTTAATGGGTTTACGTTCTCCTATTGGGTTTGGGTAATATCTTAGCGAGTTTAATTATACTTTTTGGGTTATTAAGCTTGGGCTGAATTGTTAATGGGTTTTGGGTATGTGCCTTTTGGGTTTTAAGTAAAATGGGTTTGGGGAATTAGCTTATTGGGTTTTAAAATGGGTATTGGGTTTAAACCATGTTATTGGGTTGGGTTTATTAAAACTAGTAAGTTAGCCTAGGTTGTTATTAATGTTAGTATTATAGGTTGTTTGTTTGATCGGTTGTGTTTGGCTAGCCTAATACTGTATGTTTAATAACGCAGACACGTCGCGTATTTTCCATAAATTGTTTGGACACTCAAAATCATCTCAGTCAGGCAAGTGTGCTACTTTGAACTGTAAATCTTTTAAATTGTTACTCCATTTAAAAGCTGATTTTCCTTGCTGTAGAATGCATTAAATCTCAATACGCTTCACTTCATGCCATACACACACACCTGATTAGAACGCAATCTTGAATTGCTTAGTAGTATGGGCATTGACGGAACACTTTGAACATCTTGAACTCGTAAAATCGTTTGCTTCAAGGCAAACATCCCGATTTTGTGAATACGTGCATTCGTGATTAGGCTGGCCCGTGTTTCAGCGCATTTTTGGGTGGGGTAGGGTTGAGCGGCCGCTAAGCATATGAAAGGGTCATGTCTTTAAGAACACCACCTATACGGTGGGTTAGTATCAATCGTGATTATACCCCCGCGAGAAGAATGACTTACTCATCTCGTCTTAAAGTCGAGAACCCTAAGTATGTTAGAGAAACATTGCATGAAAATGGAAATAGTTGTCACAAATTTAATCGTACTTTAAAACTGTCACATTTGGTTTAAAAACATTAGAACTGCAAAGTTGCTTTAAATTTTGTAGAATTGCCATGCTTAAAAAATTACTTTTCTTTTCTTTAAATTGTTATAACCATATTGCTGACATCTTGCGCAAACATTTAATGCTTCACATTTCATTTTTTGTACAGCTTGCCTTGGGTCGTCTAACCTTTTCTTGCAGACTCTTGCTGACATACATTCGTGTTTTTGGAATGTATATCAGATCCCGAGCCTGCGTATCAGGAGGATCTGTTTGGGACACCTGACTTGGAGAGTCAGGAATTTGTCGTTGATGCTGAGTCACTCCCCGCGGAGGACTAGAGCCCGGACTATTGCTGTTCTCCTCTGGATTTGCTATTTGTATCTTGTATTGGTGTATGTCTCTGTTGTATTTCTTTGGCCCTGCTGAGGCCTTGTCTTGTAATTTTATTTCTGCGTGCGAACTTCTGGGTTGTGGCATGTAATTTATTAATGTTTTTATTGTTCTGGAAAGTAGGCAAGAACCCTGCAAGTTGTTATCACAGACGCGTAATGAACTCGAGCTTCACCGCTCCAGTTCATGCGGACCTTTGTAATGCTCTCGCTTCCACCGCTTTTGGGAAGTGGGACGTTACACAGCGCGTCGAAGTCAACCTCAATCGGAGGGCACAGTTTGCCCGTCCTTTCCTTCACCCGGCTTAGGCAGGCCAGCCAGCCCGTGGCCTTACCCTCCATTATGCCCTTATACGTCACGTCCATGAGGGCGGGGATGAAGGTCGACTCTTGATATGACCTAAACTCCTCGGTCGTCGGGTTCAACTCTTCTCTCGCGGACTTTGCCTGGGCCTCCAGGTCGGTGGCCCACGGCTCCAGGCCGGTGGCGCGCACTTCCCCCTGTTCCAGCGCGCTCTCCAAGTCCTTCACCCGATCTACTGCGAAGGCGGCCTTCACCTCGTGATCCGCAAGGAGCCCCTTCAGGCGCTGGACCTCCAACTCGAACTTGCTGCACCTGCCCCTCTCCTTCTCCAGCTGCTCGCCGGCATTCTTGCGAAGCTCAGCAAGCTCAGCCACCTTTCTCGCAACGGTGCCCTCGGCCTTGTTTATAGCTGGCGTATGGTTCCTAGTGGTGAGCATCATAAGGATGGACTACAAGGAAAAAGAAAAGCCAGTTGAGATACTCCACAAAGACACGGGGAAGACTTGACCTAGTTTGGACCGCCTACCTGCATGCCATGCCATATCGCGGTGCCGCAGAGTCCTTCATGCTCGATGGCAGATAAACCCTCCCTATCACAGGGCAGGAAAACGTTCTCTACCAACCTGGCCGCCACCCCACCATCTTCAAAGACGGACTCGTCGATCCCGACTCAGAAGGGCATCCGATGAAGGGCCTCATCCGGATAACCCTCCACCTCGGCTTTTCGGGCCTTGAAGCAGATAAGTGAGGCCTCGCTGCTGGGGTGGGCCTGCCTCTCAAACCCAAACCGTGGATAGTCGTACGGCCAGCCCTCCCAAACCGATGACTGGGGCAAGGAGCCCGGCCCGCCCGAACCCTCCGGGCGATCTGGGGCTATGATCTTCTCGGCGGAGGGGGTACCCTTGGGCTCGTCGGACGGACTTCGGCGGCCACCACCCTAGGCTTGGCCTGCCCCTCACCTCCGCCCTCAAAATCGATGATTGAGGAGGCGGTCTCATTACCAGTCCCTCCCACGGGCCGAATGACACCCCTCTCCCTCCGAGGATCGACGACGGTCGACGTCACGGGCAGATTCATCCTCTTCAAGGACACCTTCCCCTTTTTCGAGGCATCCCCTTCGGCCTCCTCGCATGACCTCTTCAGATCCGCCGTCTTCACTCTCTGTGCTTCCTGCTCCGCAGCTCGCTTCTTCATCTCCTCCAGCGAGATACTCATGGTCCGACCTGCAGGAGAGAGAAAGCTTAGAGTGAGCACTTCAGAGTCCGCAATCACATAGTTCGTTTTACCTTCGGGCCAAATGTGCCGGGCTATCCTGTCGGACTCAGCAAGCATCCCGTATTCCCGGCCCCCTCCCGGGATTGCCATCAGGAACTGGGCTACATCTTCTTCCTCATCGCTCAGCTTGATCCCCTTCATTACCTCGGGATTCAGCTCCCCCCATTTTTCTCGCATAACCACATCCACGAGCAATGAGATGAACACGTATTGCTTACTCCACCCCTTGATCTTGCCCTGTAGCCCTATGATGAGGGGATGGCTTCTCTTTGAGGACATGTAATAGTAGGACCTCAACCTCTTCACCGTGAAGAAGTGCCTGAATAGTGGCAGGGACAGACAGACTCGGTTGCTCATGCACAACACCAAAAAGCCGATGATCGCGCTAAAAAAGTTCGGCATCAGGCGGTACATGGGCAACTCCAGGAAGTTTAAGACCTCCAGCACGAAGGGATGGGGGAGCGCAACCCCTACTGAAAGCAGGCTATGTACACCCCCACCTCGTCGCCTCCCGCAAAACACACCCGCTCCACCGAGGTGGGCTCTCGGATGGAATAGGGCGGCCTGACGAACGACTCGCTGATCTCTGAAATGGACGTCTTCAACACCGACCTTACACCTGTGATCTCGTCTAGCACCTCTCCGGCCTCCGCCATCGTAACACCGGTCAGGGTACCGGGTCTCGAGATGCTCCTTACGGTCCTTTTCCCCTTCTTCCGGTCCTTCGAGACATCCGAGAGCGAGCCCACTGATTGTTCATCGCCCGCGCTACTGCTCCGACTCCCCGATGACCCTTCCCCCATGCTCTCCACTGTACCCACGGCGGAGCTCACTCCCTCCGCCACCCTAAACCCTGACAAGTGGAAGGAAGACGTTGACGAAGACATCAAGAAAGAAGAGGTTGTATACCTGAACGATCTCGACGGCCTCGACGACGACGCTGCAACGGCGGCTGGATCACCGGCAACTACCTTGACAGGAGATTTTTTAGTTTCTTTTTACCCGAAATAGATCTTTAAATGATGTGCGAAGATAAGTGATTTAATGGGCAGATTTTTCTGTTTGATTTTGCTGCTCCTCTCAGATCTGATTTGCTCTCCCAGAATCTCGGTTTAATCCTGATGATTGCTATATTTATTGAGGGGGTATCCGCTCGAGATTTGGTAAAACTATTTACCCAAAATAGTTATATGGTTCCTTAATATGTGGATTACTTGCCCGAAGTAGTTCCTAAATACATGAGCGGAAAATTTGTGTGAGATCTTATTGAACTGTTTTCCCAAAATTGTTCCTAAATTGATGGAGGCCGGTTTATAAGGTACTCATGCAAATTCAACTTGGGTTTATCTCTTTCGTGAGGATTGTTGATCGATATCCGGGGACGGATGCCGACGGCTACACAGGTAGGGATTGAATGTAGTTTGATCTAGTCGTTTTATGCAAGGGGATCCTGTGATTTCTACACCATGGGATGGAGGCTGTCGGCTACGGAAGTAGGGATCAAAGTGAGTTTGATCTAGTAAGTTGTTGCAAGTGGATCTTGTGTGCAAGGAGATCTTGAGGAGATTACTCCATGTGGTTGATTGGGATCGTACATTGCGGTTTGTATTAAGAGGGAGTGTGTTCCTCTTAATGAAATTGCAATATTAGTGATTGTAATCGTTTTGGCATAGTAGAGTAATCCGATTTTTCAGAGCGTGGTCCTGCAGATATATGTGTGCGCATCGAACTGCGTTACCAAGTTTTGTGTGTTCTTGTATTTTCGCATATGCATTCATATTACATGATTGAATCATAGGTACTGAATTAATAGTACAGTGTGATCAAATTATATAGGAAACTTCTCTCTGATCTCTGTTCAAAAACATGATGATCGATACTACTCAATGGAGTAATTATGATTAGTACGAGTCAAACCATCTAAAACAGTGGACGCATCCAATTCACTCAACCTCATTTCCTACTCTCATGGAAAGGGGGTTGACCAAATATTTGGGCTTCTCCCTTTCATCAAAATAACCAAAGACTCCAATGTACAATAGACTGGTTGACAAGTGCAAGAAAAGGCTAATGGGTTGGACTTCATCATCGCTATCTATGGCGGGTCGGATTGTGTCCTCCGCACTATATCCGGAGCCTGCAGGAAATTTATATGGGGCACTACAAGTCCCTGGGCTTGGAGTGATGTTTGCAAGCCCAAAAAAGAGGAGGGGTAGGGCTTCGGCTTCTAACAGAGTTGAACTTGGCATCGGGCGTCAGACTAATCTGGAGAATGCTCTCAACCTCGGGGCTTTGGGCTGAATATATGAGACACAACTATAGGAGTCTTGACAGCTTCTTTGCGGCATCCGGGGTAGCTTCTTAGTCTGGAACATGGAAGTTCCTACTCCAGTGCAGAAATTATACCCAAAATCTTATTAAGCGAGAAGTAAAGGATAGCAGAGGCACACAATTTTGGCATGACAACTGGTTACCGTGCAGACCGCTTAAGAATACATATGATATATGATCGGGCGAGGGTGCAAAGAAGGTGAGTGACTACTGGAGTGGATCAGCTTGGATACAAGACCTGGCTATAATTCATGTCATGCCACTGTTGTAAAATGTTCGACTGAAGCGAGGCGAGGATACCTGGAGCTGGCGGCCGGGGGAAAAGTTTCATTTCCGCGATGCCTGGGAAGGACTTCGAGGTAGGGGTACCCTCTTCCCATTTTTCCGGCTAGTCTGGTATCGGGGATATATCCCTAAAATGTCGCTGACCCTATTGAGAGCATTCAAAGAGAAACTGCTTACCAAAGATAAGCTCAGGAGGTGGGGGGTTGATATATGCGGAACCTGTGTGCTCTGCAGGGGAGATTTTGAAGAAAACATTAGCCACATTTACTTTGGCTGTGAATACTCCAGCTATCTATTGAATAGAAGCCTATTAAAGCTTGGTGTTATTGCTACTATTTCACCCACGCTTAAGGATGTTGGAGACTTTTACTTGGGGCGGTATACGGGGAAGGGCACGTTGAGTGTATTAGCAAAAACAGCTCTAGAGGCAATGGTCTGGCATATCTGGAGCGAGAGGAACAAAAGAATTTTTGACAACAGATGTAGGAGCAAAACACTACTATTTGAGGACATTGCAGTAGATGTCAGGATCACGCTGAAGGACAGGGATCTTGAGGAAGAGGATGCGGTGGAGGCGTTGGCAAATTGGGAGTTTTGAGACATGGGCTACAAGAAAATTCTTATAGTAAGGGATTTTTCGGGGGTTTCTGGATAGGCTTTGATAGTAGGAAGTGACGGCGCTTGTGCCTTATCCTTTCTCTATTGAAATCTAACCTCTAAGGCTAGCTGCATTGTATTGTATTGTTTTGTACAGATTGCTAATAAAGACTAACGCTTACCTTCCAAAAAAAGATATGAACCTGCTCCATGATTGGTTTATCATCGACCATTTGGATAGTCAGCCACTTCCTAACAACGTACTTTTTCTTTCTGCATCATCTGCACCATATTTCTTTTCTAGGTAATCCCAGATGATTTTAGCAGATTTGTGGATCATAAATAAAGCAAAAAGAGAATTTCATATGATTAAGAAGATGACATCTAACCGTTTTGTTATCTTTTCATACTTCTTAATCTCTTCTTCATTAGATTTAGGAGCAGTAACAGCAGTCAATGTGGTAGTGTTAGTGACAAGAGAATTAAGAACATGACATTCTTTGAACAAAACATAGTCAATTTCGAGTTGTTCAAAGAACATCTGTAGTTTTTGGGACCAACGCTTGTAATTGGTACCATCGAGGGGTTCCAATTTAGAAAGATCAAGGATTGATTTGTTGGTCAGGATAGCCATAATAATATTGAAAATAATTGCTTTCAAATTGTTAGATCAAAGGGGTGCACTATTATGGCTGACGAGACGAAACAACAAACAAATAGAGAAGACAAACAGAGAATAGAGGACTGCAGAGTAATACTGTAGACTATAGAGTATTACTTTGCAGGAAGGTAAGGAACAGATTCGGACAGAGGCAAAAAATACTTAACAGATGTAAGCGAAAGGGCCGTGTCATGGGACAACCACTGCCTTGAAGACAATTACAGCACGACCTCGGTGGTAATCGCTATCCTCGGTTGCTCCCCAAGGTTAACACAACAGCCTCTGGATGCTTCCACTTGTGGCCAGAGACTTGGAGTTTGCACAGTACAGATACCCAGGAAAAAGGAGCAGAGGAAGAGATGAATTGTTGGAAGCTTTTGGAGGATACGAGTGTTCATGTATCTCAGAAGAAATTATGTAGGACTATATATAGGATACATAATGAGATGTTACAGAATTCAAACATGCAAAGCTAATACACTATGTAACATCTGAAATAAATCACATAGTCGTTTGGTCATTAACAGCTGTAATTAACAACTGCAATCAAAATAGGAACGTTGAGCAATTAATGGTAATCAAATAGGGGCAATCAAAATAGGGGGTAATCAAAATAGAAATGTTGAGACAATTAAGGGGCTCGGTCCAAAAAAGAAAAGGTGCTCGCGTCGCGTCATAGCTTGCGGGCGGGCGGGCGATGCACACACATACGTCACGGCCGACGGTAGTATGCATGCGCGCGTGTGGTGGACCCATGCTCATGTAAGTCTTCTCCCCTTCACAAAAGTGTCGTACCATTTGGGGCACACCACGAGTCTCTACAACTCCCCAAATAAACTCCTCCAAGGCAAATTGCCCAAGCAATGTGGGACTAAGAGGTTTAGTGGGAATGAAACAAAGGCTTTTAAGTGCCTATTATTTCCAACAGAAATTACATCAAAATGTATGCTCTTACAATAAAGCTCCTTGATGTATTACTTTAAGTTCCATCATCTTATCTTTGACTCCTTGAATGATTTAATCTTTGGGTCTTGGTTAAGCTACACTTAAGCTTTGAATTCTTTAATATTTATACCTACACTCAACATTCTTTAGTACACCAAATCTTTGTTCCTCCTCAAAACATAGTTATAAGTTCAACATAGTAATCATCTAAAAATTATGTAAAGAGTGTAACTTTTTGACCTCCATAGGATAGAAACTCTCTCTTATGACACATTTTTTTCCTGTTTTCTATGGTATACGACGTATAAGCTAATGCCTCATATATGGCCTTAAAAACTTTCATATTTTTTTAGATGATTGGAATCGTTCATTTCAATCTTCATATTCTAAAATCCCAAAACACCGCATATCGAGTAACCAAAGGGGATTTTCTCATTCTTCTACATGTAAATTTAAAGGTTTCACAACAATAAATTTTTTTTGCTTTAAAGGAGGATGAACTAGCAAAACCTTTTGGGTTTGCTTGATTTTTGGTGTTTTGTGTTTTTAAAATATAAAAATCAAAATGTCCGATTTTGATCATCTGAAAAATGGGGAAGGATGTAGTTTTCATGGCTATATATGAGTCTTAACCATGTATGTCATATGATAGTCATTGCACGCACAAACACACACAAATATATACCTGACATGGAAAATAGGCTATTACAGGAGAAAATACTCTTATGTGGTCCAAAAGTTCATTCTTCGTATATTTTTTCTGATGATTAGCACCATTCAAGTTGATCTTCATATTCTAAAATCTTAAAACATCAAAGATCTAGTGAATCATAAGCTTTTTTGTCCTTAATTTAAAAGTTGAAAAGGGTCTATTACCGCAAAACCATTAAAATAGTCAATAATTTGATGCATATGCCATTAATACGAGAAACACAAGATTTTTAATTTTTCTGCATTAAAGTACATGTAGATCAACTTCAATGGTGGTGATCATATGAGAATAATGGGTATTAAATGATATAAGAGAGATATCTCCCATATACGATGACGTGACGCATTCTCAACTACAAAGGGCAAGTGAAACAAAAAGTACAACCTATATAGGCTATGTCATTGTATATGATAAAGATCTATCATATGTCAAATAATCTTGATTCTTCATACACACACACACGAGAGAGAGAGAGAGAGAGAGAGAGAGAGAGAGAGAGAGAGAGAGAGAGAGAGAGAGAGAGAGAGAGAGAGAGAGTTATGGGTATCATATGACATATTATTGTATCTAACATATATGATAACGTGACACATTCTTCTTCATAAAGTACAGTGTCATATAAGGTGTACATTTTGTCTAACCTCTTCTTTATGGTTGAGAATCTAACATCACATTGTTTATAAGGGACTAGAAATAACCCGTGCACATAATGTTACATGATTCACATTATTATAAATTTACTAATCATAACCCGTGACCATAGCTTACGGGGTATTAAATATATTCCCTCGAAAAATTCCAACCCGTTTAAAATCTCTACCCTCTAAAAATATTTATAGTCTCATTCAAAATATTCCCACTCAAACAAATTTTTTAACCACATTCAAACTAAAATTTATTTCCCTCGTGAGAATTTAGTTCCCCTCAGATTTAGTTTCCACAAAAATTTAAGATTTTAGTTCCATAGAGATTTACTTTCCCTCAAAATTTTGAATTAAAATTTAGTTTCCCCGAAGAATTTAGTTTTTCCTACAAATTTTAGTTTTCCCAAAATTTAGTCCCTCCAGATGTAGTTTCCTCACAATATTAGGAGATTTTTTCCTAAAATTTTCACAAACTCTCATATAAACAATTAATTCCTTAAAAATAAATACTAGCCGTCTTTCTGCCTACCCTTTTGTATTAGTCAGTAAACCCATTCAAAAACCATCAATTGTATAATTGTGTGTGCATATGCAGAACTACCCACTAGCTTGTGGGGTCATGGGCCCCCTCCAAAATTTTACAAATAGGCATACATGAACATATATTTGTATGTGTGTGTAATAGGCCCCGCTAAAAATATATTTGAATTAAGATCCCACAAAACCAAAGGTCTGGTTCCACCACTATGTGAGGGGTAAAATGATGAGCTAAAATCCTTATCGAGAACTAGCCCAATCTCCTACACGAATCAATGATAGGCACTGTTCATATTAGCAATGTATTAATAAACCTATACTTAAATTTAAGTTATTTGAAACCTTAAAACATATGGATTAAACCATTCCAATTTTGTTACATTTGTAGGCGGCTTAAAATCCTCCATCTTGCAAGCACTTAATGCATATGATAGAAAAGTTCGAAGGAGATTTTTCAATGGATAGATCGAGGTAAATGGTTTTGATTATCGATTTGAATGACAGATTGGTTTAGCGCATGATAACATTGTGAGCTAATAATCTTATTTTATCATTTTTGTATTTACATAATGTTTCTGGGTGTTTTCTTACCACAGTTTGGTTGTCTGGAGGGTCAGAGGTCGACGTGGTCATGTGAGAAGTGCAGCCTCCGAGATTAGACATCGACGTGTTTGCTTGGTCGAAATGCACGGATCCGTGCATCGGTATCTCGAAGGGTAGCTTCGGGGGAACGACGGTCTCCTTGAGTGGAAAGACGAACGAGCTCAGGATCAAGATCGTTCGGCTCTGGTGGATGAAGTGTCGAAGGGTAGCTTCGACGGGACGAAGTGTCCTTGACCTACACAGATGAGAAAGCTCATTAGGGGTGTCGAAGCTTGGTTCCTACCAAGTCCCCTCCGATGCTTAAGTCAGATCTGATCTGAAGGATGCTTGGAGGGATCAAGTACGGTTCACGGAGAGACCGGTACACCAATCCTCAAGCCGAGCTACGGAGGAAAAATCTGAGGTGGAAGACAAGGTTGTAGGGGGGAGAATACCTGAGTATCGAGTATTCAGAATTCGGTCCCTTCGTCTTTCGATCTCCGGGTCTTTTGTAGGGGCTTAACCGCCCACGCCCCCTCATCCTCCCCCTCCTTTTGCCCCTCATGCGCACCGCCTTGATGGTCCCTTGATGGGCCATGAAGGCGAATGTAATGGCGATTAAGGAGAGCGAAATCCGGGGGTAGCAGTTTCCCTAACTGTTGAGGGTTATCGGTTCCCTTAGCATCGATTTTGGGCCAGCATCATCAGACGTGCTTCTGGGGCCTCTAGGCTAGGTCCTAATCTTTCCTCGGCCCACAGGCTTAGCCTGTTCTACCTTTGCCCGTGCAGAAGGTTGTATCAATTGCCCACATTGCTCGGGTCGTTCGGATTCTGACGGTTCGGCCCGTGGGATGTGATTTGTGTGGATTGGACGGGCACGTCAGTCAAGGCGATGTATTAAATGAAGGTCATCATGTTGCTGGATGCCAAGAATGATCTTACCCTTTGGGTGTGGGATTCGGAGAGCCCCCCTCCCTGCAAGATTCTGACATGTGTGTGCGAGTGAACGGCTGGCAATAGAGCCGGGGATTCGGGGGAAGTGCTATAAACAGGGCGGTTTCTTCTCGAGTGAAAACTTTGTCCTGTAAGCGCTATCTCTTCTTCCCTTGCTTTTGCATCTGCCCTTTACTCTCACCATACTCCAGCATGTGTCCCTTGTCATCTTCCTATGATGCCTCCGGGGTAGGGCGACCGGTGCCCACTATCGCGCCCATCCCGCCTCCCGAGGTAGGGGCAAGATTGAGCTGGCTGGGGGTGATCCCTCTGGCGTGTCTCCGGATGTGATGGGGAGGTTGTCAAAGTCCAGCGCGACCTACATAGGGCCGCTTCGCTCCAAGTACCTCATTTCCCCTTACCGTGCCAGGGCCCCCCCAGGGGAATGACCGGGTCTGTTTCCCCGGCAGTCGTGAGGTCGGGGTGTACGTGTAGAGTTTTAAGTTTGGGATGCGGTTCCTGCTCCATCCCTTCGAGGCGGTATTCTTAAGGACCCATGTGCTTGCCCTATGCCAGTTTTGCCCCAACACTATCGGGTCCTTAATGGGGTTCTTTGTGATGTGCTTACTCAAGGGTGTTGAGCTGACTCTTGGGATTTTTGCCCACTTCTACCATCTGAGCCTCCATAAGTCGGGTGCTTGGCTGTACATCACCTCTCGAAGGGGGAAAGGACTGGTGTTGGGGCTGCCAGCCTCCTTGAAGCACTGGAAGGAGGACTACGTATTCGTGTCTCTCCCCGAAGAGGTGGACTTTTCTGTTCACTGGGGTAACCCGTCTTCGCTAACCCTCATGCTGGGGAGTCTTACTAACACAGAGCTCAGGGCGATGGACAAGTTGGCTGCTATCCCTACTGAGGAGCGGGACATTAAGGTTCTCTTCTCAGACTATTCCCTGAGGAAGACCATGTGGCCTACTGGTAAGTCCAACTTCTGGTTCGGTTTTCTTTGCAGCTTTCAATTTTGGCCATCCCCTTACCTTCACTCTGTTAGGCGAGTTCATCCAAGGTCCTTCCCTGTGTCCCCTGTCATCTTCCGTCCCGGACCCCACTCCGAGGAGGAGATATCATGTCTTGGAAGTTCGGCTGAGGCAGCACGACGGATCCTCTGGGGGTGGGACGAAGAGGATGAGGGAGCATGCGTCCCAGATCAGGGAAGGGCTAAAGGAAAGAAAGCTCGGGGCCTCGTTATTGGCAGGGATAAGTGGCCCTGGGAAGTTTCTCCCATTCCTGCTCTAGCTCGCTCTCGACAGATTACGATAGGTCCCTGGGGCTTTTAGGTCGTCCGAAACTGACCTTTCATAGTCTAGGAACGAGCTGCTCAGCTCCTGCATTCATGTGGGGCTGAAGGAGTCCATCTTCTCGGATTACGGGGTCGCGGCTCAGTTGGCCGAAAATTCCTGTCTGCCCTAAGACCGATCAGTACTGGACGAGGTGAGGGGCGACGGGCTCGTCGCCTTTGTAGTGGGGTCGGCCAGCAAGAAAGGCCATTTGTAGCATTTACGCATCATCCTTTGTGTTTGTATCTGACTCGTGTCTTTCCTTCGGTGTAGTTGTTCTCGGTCAGCCTTTCAATGAGACGACAGTTTATCGCGCTCTCAGACACGGATGCGGGTCTCATCGGGAAACCAGCAGTGGCGGAGGGCACTGATGAGGCGACTCAGGAGACCGAGGCACGTGTGAAGTCGATGGAGACCTGGATTGTCGAGCTGTCAGCTGACCTGGAGAAGTTGGATATGGAGAGGGCGGTGGCGCTGGCTGCAAGGGCCATGGCCGAGGAAAGGTCATCGAGCTGGAGAAGGTCATCGAAATAAAGGAGTTCGGGGGCTTCGCGGAGTGGACCAAGGTCAAGGAGCTCAAGGATCTAGTGGAGGCGTTGGAGGGGAGGGAGCACTCTCTTAGTTAAGCTCGACAAAGTCTCTCGTGAGGGAGAGGGGGAGAGATCATGGCTCTAGCTCCAAGTCGTCACCCTCGAGGCCCGTATCAAGGAACTGGAAGAGGTGGACCCTGCCCAGATCACCCGAGTGGCAGTGGAGGAGTATGCAGAGTCCTTCGTCGCCCTAGGGATGTTTAAGGCATTCAAGGAAGGGTTCCTCCATTGACAGCGCGAGATTGATCATAAATTCCCATGTTTGGGGATTACATTCGGGGAGCTTGAGATGATCTCTGGGGATGCGAGAAGGTCGATGTGGATCGGCTAGAGGATGCTGACTAGCCAAAGGACATTCCTACGGCTAACTCAGTTGCCTAGCTTGACCAGCCAGAGGGCGTCAACCAGCCGTGGGTGCTCCTGCAGCTGCCTCGGTCGCCTAGCCCGAAGTATGGGCCTAGCCCTTTTGTGTAGTCTTCCTCGTTTTCTTTGTTGCCATGTAAACGACCATCGGTGTTTGCCAAGTTTTTGCAATATAAGCGTTCACTCATGTTCGTTTGCCGATAACTCCTTTGATGTTGTGTTGTTGTGCCTTTGATATAAGGGTTCACTCATGTTTTGTTGGGTTTTAGTTTGTCGAGCAGCCAGGTTTGGGGGAACTTCACTAATTGCAGGTCGATCATCTTGCTGGGGGAGTTATCCCCAGCTTTTATGGTCGATCCGATGATTGGCTTACTTGGGGCGTTTCCCCCCAGCCTTACGGTCGATCCGATGATTGTCCTGCTGGGGGAGTTGCCCACAGCCTTACGGTTGATCCGATGATCGGCATGATGGGAAAGTTGCCCCCAGCCAAACGGCAGATATAGTGCTGGCCTGCTGGGAGAGTTTTGATTCGTTGTGAAAATTGTATATTTATACCCCCTAACTACCCCCATTTTGTGCTAAAGATTAGGTTTAATCTTGCCCTCTTAAGTGTATTATCATTTTAGGTTTCATATAATGGCTTATTTACATTATTTGCACAAAACATCATTATATGGACTAATTTCTCCTTCTCCTATTTTTCGGGTACTCCTGCGAGTCTTGGGGATTTTCTAGAATTTTCTGGGATTTTTCTGGGATTTCTGGGTATTTTTGGTGAGTTATTTGGAGGAGAAAAGGGGGAGAAGAAGGGAAAATGGGTGATTTTAATGGGTGCCGTGTGGTGCAATCTCGTGGTGCCACACGGCGCAAATCGGACGCCCGATCGGGTGGAGCAATTGGAATGACATACGAAGCGGGAGCCGCCCGTAACAGCGGGCGACCCGCCGATACTTAAAGTGGGCTTTGCCCCGCATATTTGAAGCGGGCTGAGCCCCGCTATTTGTTGCGAGTTCGAGTCTTCGACCCGGCCCCGGGAAGCCCATGTGCGTGCAGCCCAAGTTTGAGCGGGTCAGGTGCCAAGAAACCCGACTCGCAAGCCTGATTTAGACCCAGAATTGCGTTTTTGGGTATTTTGGTGCTGCTGTTCGTTTCCAGCAAGGGGGATTTGGCTAGTTACTGTTTCATTGGGGGGTTTAGACCCCCATCTTCTTCCCCAAAGGCTAGGGCTAGGGTTGGAGGCCATTGGAGTTTGGTAGAGCTTGGAAGAGGAGCAAGAGAGGGAAAGCTTGCATTTTCGGGTTTATATTTGGTGATCTCTTCCCCTCTCTTGTAACATTTAGCTCTATTGTTTTGTAAGGAATACTATTGAATGATTGTTAAATGAGAGTGAGACTCATTTGATAGTTTTTTTATTTCTGCCTTTTAATGAATGTTTATTTGCTTTTCTTTAATGATTATCAAGTTTCTTTCATTATGAAGGCCTAGAGCCATTTGTGTATGGATTGGGATTAACTAGGGCGTGTGTGGTTGATTAGTAATTATTCATTTCTTGCATTTAATAGACCTAGCATAACTTGAAATGGATGCTAGTAGTATAGGTTGATGGGTTGTGACCATATGTTTAATTGAGTCGTGCACTACTCTTGGTGGGGCTGTAGAACGGTGGTGTACCTTAAGGGTCACACCTACGTGCACGATCCGTGCATTCTATTGACACGGATGCAAGGATCGATTCACGAGCTTAAGTTAGGGATTTCAACACAGTAATCAACACACGAATGAATCGTGCATTACCTTTGGCGCGGCCGTAGAACGGCGGTGTGCCTTAAGGGCATTATCTATGTGCACAACCCTGCATACCTTGAAATGGATGCTAGGGTTGATTCATTTGGGATGAACCTATTGATAATCAATGCATAAACCTAATGACATCCAATTCCACACACTTCTCCTTGCTTGAATAGCTCCACACTTTGGTCTCCACCCTACCTACTTTGGGCTTGGCTCGACCGTATCACCCCACACTTCCACTCACCGCACTTGTTAGTTTAGTTGGTTGTACCAACACCTTTAGCATTCTTTAACAAATTGAAATTGTGATTGTGAAACGAATTGTCTCTGTGGATTCGACCCCGTACCCACGGGTTTATATTGCATTTGACACTCCTTCTCTTGGGGGGCGAGCGTGTGCATCCTACTTGGATTGTGCACGCCCTGTGGTCAATCATTTGGCACCGTTGCCGGGGACAACGGTTTTCACATTCACATTTTTAGTTGGTTTTGGACACTTTAGGTGTAGTACTTCTCGCTTAGTGTTTAGCCTTTGTGGTTGTTTATTTCATACTTTTTGAGTCATTTTTCTTTCTTTCTTTCTTTTATTTTAAAAATCTTTTGTAAATAATTTTTTTTCTTATGGATTCATTTTCAAACTTTAGCGATGCTTATGTGGAGGACTCCCAACTCCCACCGTTCTTTCACGGTATGGGGTTTGAAAAATCCTAGTTCATTTATGCAAAAGTTTGAAAATGGCGTAGAAAAGAGTTTGAGGATTTTTTGATGAGAACATTTATGCAGATTTTATTTATTTTAAAGTGTTTCCACATACTTTGAGAAATGATGCTAAAATTTGGTTTGATGCTTTTGCTCGAGATTCTTTTTCTACTTGGCTTTCTTTTCAGACTGGTTTCCTTCGAGCTTTCTTTCCTATTTATTACAGGAATCGAGTACAGATGCGCCAGGCATTTGAGCAACAAATGGAGAGCTTTATCCAGTTTGACGGTGAGACTTACTGTCAGGTTTTCGAGAGGTTCGATGGGTTAGTGCTTGGGTGTCCACGCCATGCTTACAGCATAGAGGATCTTCTTCTGATTTTCTACACATGGTTGCAGCCTTCAACGCGAGACTTTGTGCAGATAAGCAGCAGTGGAGATTCCTTTGCATACACTAAGAGGATGCATGGTTGTACCTGAGGGACCTTGCAGAGTGTGAGCAGACTGTGCCATCTAGAGAGCCGTCACTTGTATATGAGGATGATGGCCAGTCCCAAGTTCCACTTCAGGATGCAAAGCAGCATGTCCAGTGTCAGTTTGAGGAGCCACCTTTGGGCTCTTTTTCTTGCGACCCCATGGGACACAGAGCAGAGCAGGATGTTGGGTTGAATGAGAGCCAGGTAGAGGATGTTGAGAGATTACATATTGAGGATTAGGAGGAGATGGATGATGGAGTGTGTGTCACCCATGTTGGAGACACGATGAAGTTTCATTGGGTTGGTGGTGATGATGAGATTGAGATGTGCCCAGGCGAGAGTGACATAGATGACATCGGAGTTCCTGAGTCACATTACCCTTCCGATCCATTACCACAGCTGGAGGTGTGCGAGCATCTTGGATGGATTGCTAAGATGTTTTACTACGGTGGTATTGAGGAGGATGAGTGCACGGGATACAGCCTACAGACTTTCGAGCCCGAGCCCTCCCTCCCTATAGATTCAATTCAGCAGCCATCACTTCAGACACCTCAGGACATGCATCATCTCATCATCCATGACGATGATATTCTGGGTGGACTACAGAGTCCAGGGATGACTGCAGAGGCCATTACCTTCGATGGCAAGGATGCGGCAAGCGACAGTGACACGAGATGATTTACATTGAGCCTGCGCTGTGACGTCTCCTAGATTTAGCAATGTGTAGTCGGATCGGGGATTCCAGATTTAAATATTTATAACCGCAAGCACACGGTGTTGTAGTGTGGTTTGGGGGTCGAACATGGGGAGGCGTGAGATGTGCTTGATGTCAAAGAGGAACCGGATCACCCGGTGGGTGAGCTAGCCCTATCGCTCGGTGGTTTGTCACGAAATGGAACTACGAAAGATGTAAGATATAAAAAGGTAACCTAGGACTTTGGTTTCCACCCTATCATGTGCCCTCTCTATTACGACCGACGGATAGTATAACGATCGGATTCTAGGGTTTAGTGGTGAGAAGTTGCCCTAAAAGTGATACCTAGCGTCCTATGGACCCGATATTCCGGTCGATGCCCAGGATGATACGCTAGGTCTATCCGGGTTCGGACGGTGGGCATTCCCATGTCCATTAACACCGTCTGACTCCGGGAGCACTAAGCTCGCAACGATTACTCCCGACATTTCATCCTGGCGTTCCCACGCGCTAGGATTCAATGTCTACTCTATGGATGTAAGCTGTGGCAAGGGGATCAAACGCCAATTTTATTTCCTACTGCCAATGATAATGAAATGCTCCGTGTAACCATCTAAATTCATATATCCAATCAAAACCCTAATCCTATGGTCGTTCTAAGGAGAACCCATGAAGGGGCTTCCACCGACGTCCCAGATTAGGAAACTACTCACAGTTCATTACAAAAAGAGCAACACAACAAATTATAACCATTAAAATCAAGATCGATCAGTAGAATAATGGAGCAAATAGTATTAAGAACGCAATATAAAAGTATCGAGACAATCAGAGAACTTACAAAACAAAATAAATTCGCATCCGTCAAAATCCCAAAAAGACAGTTTTAGAAAAAAGGGATCTGTTCTGGGAAAAACCTAGGGTTGTATTTATAGATTAGCGTCCACCCGATCGGTTGAAGCATCAACTGATCGGGTGACTGTGCGGTTGACTTGGCCTTCAGCTTTTGAGATATATCACCCGATCGCTGAACCGATCAGGTGAGTCGTCAGGTCGTAAGCAGGGAGAACTTCGGCTACAGATGAACCGATCGGGTGAGATTTCATCCGATCGGTTGGAATTCAGCTCCAAAAAACAGAGAGGGCTGCGGCTTCACCCGATCACTGAACCGATTGGGTCAACTGACCGGTTGGGAAGCAGCTCCAAAAACAGAGAACACTGCGGCCACCACCCGATCACTGAATCGATCGGGTGGGATCTTCTTCACTGCTGCTCCAGATCGGGTTGCATACGTGTGCACGAACCGATTGGGTGGGTCTGTCCACCCGATCAGTTGAGGGCTGATATGTGGTATTCTTTGATGTTTGGCCCTCAGGTTCTCGCATGATGCCTCCTGTTGCTCCGGGGACTCATGATATTTGCTTTATATGTCCCCAGTGCTGCCAATCTCCTGCAATGCGCAAAAACACAAAGAAAGTGAAAGAGAACTAAAAATCACAAGAGAATGGATACGAAACAACGGACAACTGATGTGTCATTATATTCCACATTTTATCGATAAGATTACACGTCAAAATGATTACTCAATTACATATTTTTTACGCTTTTACGCTATTATTTGGAATAATATGACTTTCGGAGTGTTTATGTCCATTTCAGGGATTTGGGCGATATTGGAGCGATTTGGAGCCAATAAGATGGTCGGCGACGTGAGAGCACCAATTGTTGGATCTGGATCGTAGCCTAGAGGGGGGTGAATAGGCTATTAAAAATATTCGTGTAACCCACGAACAAACACACACAGTTATAAGCACAGGCAGCATAAATAGAATGCAATCACAGTGTACGCACAGATATACCCTGGTTCGGTCGTCCTCACGACCTACTCCAGCCCCCGAAAGCAACTACTAGATAGATATGTAATCAAGTACAGCTACAATGAGTCAAGATCCCAAATCTACTCTCACCTAGCTCGTACGCACACCACGTGCTCTACACTATCAATATAGTCAGATGCTCTCCCTCCGTGACGACTCCCAAGTCGTCAGGTCCCCAAAAAAAGTAACACAGTTGGTAAAGTTTCTCCTACGAAGAACTAACACAAATACTACACAATATAATAAACAAGAGAGTTTAGAATGCTCAGATTGTGTAGCGATGTCGTCTTCGTCAATCAGCACGGGGTCAGGTCTGAATCTGACGTGATGTGATCGTCGTCTTGACGTGCAATGCAAGTCAAGTTACGGCTGACTCAATGGAAGGAGCTTGCGACCTCTTCAATAGTGTAGCTCACGGCAAGTGCAATGGTTTCCTGTTTCCCTTGGGATGTGTGCATGCTCTTCCTTGGATCCTGCAAACGAAAGCAAAGATTTTAAACTTCAACTAATTAATAAAACCAAACCACTAGCCCTTTTTCACAGTCTTTCAATTCCTTGTTAATGCCCCCCACAAAAGCAAAGAGATATATGATTTGAAATTAAAAAGAACTCTCTTTCTTTTGTTTTTTGCAATGATAATAATGTTCATGCGTGAGTGGAGGAGAGGCTCATTTGAATGGAAATTTAATGCTCAAAAGACCAACTAAGGTTCCCATGTGATGGCCTGCAAAAGGTTAAGAAAAAGTTAGCTTTTTGTTTTTGCATTTCATTGAAAGAGAAAGATGCAGATTAATGCTTTGGCCTTGGGACTTGTTCTATTGACTAAAATCTGGTGGTTTGTTGGTTTCTCCCAAAAAAATAAGCCTTCCTCTTTGAGTTTTTAGCACCCTTGAATTCTCTTTGCCTGCATCAAAATTCGGCCCCTGCACACTTGAAAAAGCAAATGAAACTTTTGATTTAATTTAAAGGAGAAACAAAACCATAGTCCATAGAAACCTGTTCCTCTTTTGTTGTTGCGGCAAGCACAAGGCATTGGGAAATTTTTGCAATGGCCGACTTGTTTCTTTTTGCCTTACCCCTGGAAATTTTTAGCCTGCTCTTTTCTATTTTATTGACGCACGCCTTAGGGTTACTTTAAGGAGGGTTTAAATAGGAGGATGATTGCAATGGATGTGGGATTTTAATAGGATTTGGGTAGCAACAAATCTTCATAGTTGATTTGTTCAAATATCAAATTGATTTGAGTCAATCCAATCTCCTTAGTCAATTTGACTTGGTCCACATTTCTTTTCATGACTTGACTAAGTCCACTTTGCTTTGTGCATGCCACTTCCTTTCTCTCCCAGAGTGCTATATGAGTAGCAATTTCTCCAACGGTTGACTTAGTCATCACTTTGAGAATTTACCGCTTTGCCATTCCTGAAACACACTTAGCACACACGTTAAATAGTTCGCACACATTTGTCATCATCAAACTAAAGTTCCTAAATCGTTGCGTCCAATAATCTCCCCCTTTTGATGATGACAAACCAATGAAAGATTTGTACATTGAATATGGGTGTGCGAAGTGTGTTGAAGGGTGTAATGCAATAGATGTATGGATGATATGGAATGAGACATACACGCATTACAAAGCAAGCACAATAACTATAACAAATATAAGCATGCTCCCCCTTCTCTCAAGCTCCCCCTCTTTATGTATTTTTCAAGCTCCCCCTTCAACATACCCCTTCAACATTTAATACCGACACACCAAGCTCCCCCTCTTTATGTATTTTTCAAGCTCCCCCTTCAACATACCCCTTCAACATATAATACCGACACACCAAAATCTTTCTTTTTCTTTCTCCCACTTTGTTATCATCAAAAGTCGAAGCACGAAGTCAAAAATATATACCATGCACACAGAGAGTATTATTAACCATTACCAACAATTGCATGAATACAGTCATAGAATAATCAAGTCAAAATCCAATGGAATTAAACAACTAAGACTTCAACACCAACGTGTAAAGTGTGATGATTAAAATTGAAGCACATGAGAGAGAATCATTTAAGAAAGTCAACCAAAACCAATCCACATTTTCTATATAACATTCTATCACCTAGGATTGATTTTTCCCACCTCATTAAAAATGAGTTCAAGGTACCACACCCCAAAACATAGCCTATAAGGACTCTTAGATGTGGGGGTGGCATTGCTTGACGAGTAAATACACCAACGCTAAAGTTTACACATAAAGCTTATGTTGGATACTCGTGGGTAATACCGTTGCCAAGGATTGTATCCATTTTCCATACGGAGCAATTATCTTTCGTTTTCACATTTTTTTAAATACTTATACCAACAATTTCTTTTGCTCAATTTTTATCCATGGCAAGGTATATCATATCCCTTAGATTTTCAGTTAAGTTTTCCTCCTACATTAACATTCCATACTTCATAAACGATATCTCCAAATGTGCAGCAATAATAATACATGTGGAAGTGAAGTAGGTGGTGTAGAATTCAAGTTATTCTCAGTCATTGAACATGCCATGAATATTTAGAAAGATGAACGTGCGCATGTAGCAAAAGTAATAATACACCAATTTCTACACAGATATGAAAATCATTCATGCATACTCCAATAATAAATCAAAGAGAAAAGATACACATTTAAGCACCATTTTTTTTATTTTCAGTTTTTCAGTTTTTTTTAATGCATGAAGAACTAAAACAAACATGAGATGCAATCACACAAACAAAAAGAATCATTCCATATCCTTATCTCCAAAATACCATATCCTTATCTCCATTTCTTTATAGAACTAAGACATAGCAAAGTTGATGGGTTCTAGGAGTCTTGAAATGGTCGTAGTGTGGTGATGCCTTACCTTATTTGTATTTGCTAAACTCATTCCATGAAGTATAACAAAATACCACACATGCTTGAAAACGTTTGATCATGACATATTACGTTGCTTAGAGAATGAGTTGTGAACATTGGTTTCCTTTCTGTGAACTTAATATATTGCATGATAAACTATGATATGACATAACTCTAATCTCTTTTTATTGCTTATCAAGTTCATTATATTTATTGAAATCCACGTTATTTTAATTTGAGCAAGATTTAATTATTTGGGGGTGCATATGTGTTCTAATTTCATATTGACGAGTGTTCACGAGATCTTGCATATCATGAGTTCTTGTATTTTTCTGAATTTAAGATTGAACCCCTTGGCTCCATTTACACATCGCCGCCTCACATCTTCATTGTATCCCACTCCCGTATTAGCTTCTTACTAGTCTTCCTCGAGGACGAGTAAGAGGTAAGCTTGGGGGATTTTGATGTGTAATTATATTCCACATTTTATCGATAAGATTACACGTCAAAATGATTGCTCAATTACATATTTTATACGCTTTTACGCTATTATTTGGAATATGACTTTCGGAGTGTTTATGTCCATTTCAGGTATTTGGGCGATATTGGAGCGATTTGGAGCCAATAAGATGGTCGACGACATGAGAGCACCAATGAGACTCATGATGACATGTTTGAGGTGCCAAATAAGAATACTGGAGCAAGGAAGAGGCAAGAGAGAAGGTCGCTTGATCAAACTATGATGCGGCGAAGGAATCGAGTGACCCGAAGTACTGAAAACAGGACAGTCGTCCACTATTTC
The DNA here is from genome assembly GCA_030789695.1 of Scilla litardierei. Lineage (NCBI taxonomy): Eukaryota > Viridiplantae > Streptophyta > Magnoliopsida > Asparagales > Asparagaceae > Scilla > Scilla litardierei. The sequence continues at coordinate 700,356,125 of CM061142.1, forward strand.
TAAATCTGCTATCATCTGAGATTTTTCACTATTTTTCTGATATTTTTTCCCGCTAGTAGACTTCATGACAGTTCCAACGCCATCAAGAACGCGCCAATCGGAGGTCGGACGAGCCCTGGGGAATTTCTGCAAGTTGATGGTACAGTGCTGAAATTGTTCACAGCAGCCTACTCGGCCGAGTGGCACTCTACTCGGCCCGAGTCGTGCACTACACATTCAGAATGCTGTTTTTGGTGTCTGACTCGACCGAGCAGCCTCCTAATCGGCCCGAGTAACCTCCTACTCGACCGAGCAGCGCCCGGGTTGGCAGAGCGTCGTATTTTGGGTGGTTTGATTCTCTGTAAAACTCGGACCGAGCAACCTACTACTCGGCCCGAGCTGTCGAACGACTCGACCGAGCAGCTTTGTGCTCGGGCCGAGTCGCTGTGGGCCCATTATTTGATCTATGCCCGGATTTTTGGAACGATTGGAGGGTTTTTGGGGGGATTTCTTCTGAGCCGCCAGGGGAGGGAATTCTGTAGAGATTTTTGGAGAGAATTTTAGGGAGACTTTTTAGAGGATAATTGTTAGATTTAGATTAAAAATTTCTGAAGACGTTTTGGATCAAATTCTATTGCAGCTTGTTGGCTATTTTCTTGCGTTCTTGGAATCTGAATTTCTCTTGAGATCTGTTATTCGCTCCGTAAGTTTCTGATCTTTATTTTACCAATTGCTATGATGTTCTCATCTATAAAAATGGTGCTTTTATCTGTCATTATTGCAATGAGCGAGTAGTTCTTTTCTAGGGTTGATGGGTGAACCCTAGGATTTTAGGGGGAAAATGTAGATCTGGATCCCCACGTTGAATTGGGGATTTAGGGTTGTATTTCGGTAGATCCTATCGAATTTGTAGATAAACCGTACTGAGATCATGCCCACGGTCTGTGGAATTGATGTGCTTAAGGGGTATCTAGGGATTTGAATAGGGAAATCGGTGGATCCAATCAAGGCACGTGACCATTCCTGGCTCGCGCCTTGAGGGGATCCATCGACGAACTATACCGCTACGTTGACGGCTACTGTCATTGTGTCAACGAGAGCCATCGAAATACCCCGCAATTCTAACCCACAAGAGTGGTACGAATTGGGGGATTAATTCTCTAGCCCTAGTGCAACGTGAGGAACCTATCCAACATCAACCCCCAACGATCTTAGTGGCGATCCCTAACGTCCTAGCGCTTTTTATGTGACGTTGAGTGACACAACCTTCGCATCCACCACCATCATAACTCTCCATACTCCACATCCATCAATAAACCCGCAAGTCTAACTCAACCTAGAAGGAGATAGGTAGTATAGCACCGCTTCCCCGTGTTCGATACCCGCTTGCCACTATACTGTGCGCTTGCGGTAAACGACATCGTTCGGGGTTACATTCCGGACGCATCAAGAACAACGGAAAATCATAGAGAAGACGTGCGTGAATATATAAAATATAAACGCACGTTAAAATCCCCCAAGCTGAACCCTTCCCCGTCCTCAAGGAAGACGAGTGAGAGTAGGAGCCAACTAAAACCAGATCACCCGTCAGAGCCAACTAAAACCAACTCACCACACTAAGCAAGAATGCGATAAACACATCACTAAACCGAGGAATATGAGTCCATACAAGTGTCGTGGGTCCACGCGGTGAAGCACGAGTGAGTGGGGTCGTGAGCTAGCAGATGGTGTTACTATCTAAATTGTGCAGTAAAGCTCCATATACACATACCCAAGTAATGACCCAAATATCGATTCAATTCGAATTAGCGGTGAAATATAGCTCAAGCATGCATGAGAATAGAGTAGGAATAGAAGCATATCATGTATCGGGGACTCCACTGCTAGGAACTAGAAGATCACCACACTATTGCCTAGATAATCGCTAGAAAATTCCTATGCCAAGTGTGTTTGAAAACGAAGGAGGTTGAGAAGGTATGGAGTAGAACACTTGGTACAAATTCTCGCCTTCCCTTTATTCACGGTGGACAGGAATGATATTCACAACGGGGATTTTTTTGGGTTTTGGGTATTTGTATTTTTTTTGGATTTTTGGCTATACATATCTTTTTTCTCTCTTTTTTCTTTTTGAATTTTTTTCTCTCTCCTTTTTTTGGACTTTTGGAATTTGGGCTATATTTTTGTGTACTCTCCCAAGTCGGAGAACAGTACACGACGAGAGGATTTGCACCAAGTAAAACAAAAAAGAAATCGAATTCTAAACACTTGGGCAAAAGAAAATTTTTCTCGCGAATCAGAGCATAAGCAAAATGGGTTATCCTAGTCCTATTGGTAGAGTTCCAACACATGGAATTGAAGCGTGGTATATATATATATATTATTCATGCATAGAGAAGCAGACAGTGGAAATACCGCATATTCAAAATTGAAGCATAATAGTCTAGGGGTCAACCAAGGACATGTATATAAATCAGAATCACAATGTAGAAGCACACCAAACAGCTAGTTACGACAAACAACTCACACAAAAGCAAAGTGAACTCACGAAGTATGAAATGCAATAGGACTCGGCTTCCTAAGGTTAGTGAAAGTGATTATCATAACTACGCTAAGTGTATGTGGTTCCGTGGCAGTTCATCATGTGGGGTCATCTCTAGGAGAGGGAGAACAAAACGATGAGAAGAAAAAGAAAAACGCGATGAAAACGACTCAAAACGGTGAAAAAGACGCAATTGACGCACAAAGTGCGACTCCCCCAAGCTGAATCTTGCATTGCCCATAATGCAATAGCAATAAGTGCGGGAGGGCAACGAAATAAGGGAGGGAAGTACGCACAGACAAAAACGTGAAAAACATGGAAAACACACAAGAAGAAATATAGAAAAATAAGGAAAATAAAAAAACGAAACGAAATGTACAAAACACATATACACAGACACACAAAACAAACACATATCAAACAAGGCACGACAACATCACAGAAAATAGATTTCCCCCAAGCTGATCATGATGATGCTAAAAAAAGATATGATCAAGATGATGCAGAACAAGTGGCTAGGAGGAAAAATCAGAAAAAAGGAAAATTAAGGTGCAGGAGAGGCAGGCTCCCCATCCTCCTCGGAAAAGATTGGAGGGGCGCAGCATGGAGGCAAATTTTATTCAAAGAAAAGCGATTAATCCTGATACGCTCCTCTCGCTTCCGAGAGGAAACGAGTTTATTCAAGTCTAGACTAGAGAGCGGTAAAAATTTTTTTTACACTACTAGATTTAGATACACCTGAGCAAACGGCGGATCTACTATCTGAAGCAGAGCAGGAAGCTTCTCTTCATGTTCTTTCTGTGGCTCTGCCAATGTTCTGGTGCCATGAACACCAACAAACTCCAGCAATGCTCACCCAAGCTTCTCTCGTTGATGTCCACCTAAATCATTCAAAAGAAAAGGAGCATCAGTCCGTGATGAAAAATTCTTTCCTGCAATAAATGTACCCTAAAGAGTATCGTCAAAGTGAAATGTAAAGCATGGAAAAAGTTGACGATGACTCCCTGAGAATGTGGTGCTAGGCCATGCTGGTGACGCGATGATCTCCTGTCTGCGTTCAGCAACGAGCTCGTCAGGTGCTGACATGCCCTGACATATCTCCGTATAATGTGAATCTGGATCCTTTGGAGGGTATGTCATGTCAGTAGTATTTGAATCTAAAAATATGGGGAATGTAATATGAGATTCAGAAATAGGGTCTAAAAGATCTCTCTGAGTGGGAGCAGTAAGCTTTGGTGGATGCGATGCCTCTGGTGGAATGAGTGTGAGCTGTGGAGGTAGTGGTAGAGGCAAGGGAGCATGAGGCTCAATAGAATGAGTCATGATGTTCACGGCTCCATGCTCTCCCTCCTCGTCGATATGGACATCCTCCATGGCCTCCTCGGTACCGTGTATCTCAAAAATTATACCTGCATGGGGAAAGGGACTCATATCAAAATTTTCAAATTGTAAACCATAAGAGTTACCTTCTGTGGTGCAAGTTGTCGATGATGTACGAGACACGACTGCTTCACCCCCAAAAGTAGAAGTGGTAGGCGGAAATGGAATTGGTGAATCCACCTGGCCCTGGGTTACTGTAGAATCCTCCATCAATAAGTTAAGGATGGACTTTTGAGATAGAGATGAGGGTGATGGTATTGTCGGGCCTTGATTTACAAAGGAATTCGCCACTAACAACTTAAGATCGGTCCTAGGTGGTGGAAGTGAAAGTGGTGATGGAAGTGAAAGTGATGGAGTCATCTGGCCTTGGTTTAAAATATTGTCTTCTAATAACAATTCAAGGTCAGACTTCGGTGGGGGTAGTGTTAATGGAAGTGGAGGTGATGTCCATTGCATTTGAGTTGCAATGGAGTTTTCCAAGAATAATTCAAGGATCGATTTTCGTGGAGGATGGGATGTGTAAATTTGGGGGTAAGGATGGGAGGGTTCTTGATGTAGATTGTGGGTATATGAGCGTGGAGTGTAGGGTTGGGCACTGAATTGGCAATGGATGGTCGTATATCCCTGCATCCCACAAGCTTTGCAAACTGCGATGACCTACGGATAATTCTCATATCCCCCATCTGAGCACCATATGGCATGTAAGCATCAAAATTCATGATGCATGATCCATCGGGCATCCACATTATTCACCTGACAAACAAAAATTTTGGCTACGACAAGGGCGTTAGTGGTACAAGGAATAGCACAAATTGATAATGGTGGTAGGGACAGAATCTGTTTATCGAAATTTTTATAATTTTTGGATAAAATGCAGTCTAGCGATCGCGTTCATGAGCTAGTCTCAGGGATTACTGGGTCCTAAATGAAAACAAGCACGTTGCCTCCCCGGTAACGGCGCCATAAAGCTTGACGTCTCCTAGATTTAGCAATATGTATTTGGAACGGGGATACCAGATTTAAATATTTATAACCGCAAGCACACAATGTTGTAGTGTGGCTTGGGGGTCAAACACGGGGAGGTGTGAGATGTGCTTGATGTCAGAGAGGAACCGGATCACCCGGTGGGTAAGCTAGCCCTATCGCTCAGTGGTTTGTCACGAAATGGAACTACGAAAGAAGTAAGATATAAAAAGGTAACCTAGGACTTTGGTTTCCACCCTATCATGTGTCCTCTCTATTACGACCAACGGATAGGAGAACGATCGGATTCTAGGGTTTAGTGGTGAGACGTTGCCTCTAAAAGTGATACCTAGCATCCCATGGGCCCGATATTCCGGCCGATGCCCAGGATGATACGCTAGGTCTACCCGGGTTCGAACGGTGGGCATTCCCATGTCCATTAACATCGTCCGACTCTGGACGCACTAAGCTCGCAACGATTGCTCTCGACATTTCATCCTGTCGTTCCCACGCAATAGGATTCAATGTCTATGCTAGGGGTGTGAGCTGTGACTAGGGGATCAAACGCCAATTTTATTTCCCCTTGGCCCAACGGTCAGAGGCGGTCTTTCTCCCACCAATGACAATGAAATGCCCTGCCTAACCATCTAAATTCCTATATCCTATCGAAACCCTAATCCTATGGTCGTTCTATATGAAGGGGCTTCCACCAACGTCCCAGATTAGGAAACTACTCACAGTTCATTGCAAAAAGAGCAACACAACATATTATAGCCATTAAAATCAAGATCGATCAATAGAATAATGGAGCAAATAGTATTAAGAATGCAATATAAAAGTATCGAGACAATCAGAGAACTTACAAAACAAAATAAATTCGCAACCGTCAAAATCCCAAAAAGACAGTTTTAGAAAAAAAAGGATCTGTTCTGGAAAAACCTAGGGTTGTATTTATATATTAGCGTCCACCCGATCGGTTGAAGCATCAACCGATCGGGTGAGTGGGCGGTTGACTTGGCCTTCAACTTCTGAGATACATCACCCGATCGCTGAACCGATCGGGTGAGTCGTCGGGTCGTGAGCTGGGAGAACTTCGGCTACAGATGAACCGATCGGGTGAAATTTCACCCGATCGGTTGGAATTCAGCTCCAAAAGACAGAGAGGACTGCGGCTTCACCTGATCACTGAACCGATCGGGTCAACTGACTGTTGGGAAGCAGCTCCAAAAACAGAGAACACTGCGGCCACCACCCGATCACTGAAACGATCAGGTGGGATCTTCTTCACTGCTGCTCCAGATCGGGTCGGATACGCGTGCACGAACCGATCGGGTGGGTCTGTCCACCCGAACGGTTGAGGGCTGATATGTGGTATTCTTTGACATTTAGCCCTCATGTTCTCGCATGACGCCTCCCGTTGCTCCGGAGACTCATGATATTTGCTTTATATGTCCCTAGCGCTAGCAATCTCCTGCAATGTCCCAAAAACACAAAGAAAGTGAAAGAGAACTAAAAATCACAAGAGAATGGATACGAAACAACGGAAAACAACAGAAAATCACGGAGAAGATGTGCGTGAATATATAAAATATAAACGCATGTCACGCTGCCTTCTCCTCCACACTTGCCCCTGTAGCCATTTCACCCTCCTCCTGAGGAGTCGCATCAGCCAGGCGATAGCATCGCCATTCAGAAAAGTTCTCATCACACTTTTCCCTTCATTTCTGAACCGCATGCTTCATTTCCATATATCTTAGATTCAGATTGTCGTCATACATATTCATATCCTTATTTTTATTATGATGACCCTTTTTGTACTTCCTTCATTTGAAGTCAAAATTCTTTTCCTTGGATTGACACAGCTTGTCTCCTGGAGGACAAAGAGCATATTCTATGGAGATGATGGGAGCTGTGTTGCTAGGATCCAAGGAAGCTGGAGGAGCTTCGTTTCCAAAGCAGTTGGCCGAGGAATGAAAGGATATGATAGAGCAGCTGCCTCCACCATTACATATTCGGGATCTGCCTTTTGCTAAGGTGTATTCCTTCCTTTCCTTGGTGAAAATAAAGAAAAAATAAAAATTTAGTTTTAGTTTGTTTTCACATGTTTGCTTTAGTATGCGTGTTTTCCCTTTAACATCGTTGAATAATATCTAGTTTCATTTCAACCACTGAGGACAATGCTCATTTCTAGTTGGGGGGAGTGAACTATGAAGTTGGATGCTATTTTGGGATAGTTTTGAAATTTTTGATGTTAATAAAAATTCTCATTTGTCATTATCATCATTCATTTATTTTGATCATATCATTTTGGTGCCTCCATCCTTGCGTCCATCACATTTATTTTGCTTAGTCCCTACATGCTTAATGCCATGCAAGTTTTTTCGGATTATTATTTTTGTATCAAATTTATAGATGTTTGATTGGCACGTTTTAATTTCTTTTCCATTATGGAGTCAAATGTTAATATGACATGTATGAAACTATTTTATATGTTGTGATACTCTCTTTGAGATAATTTGGGAATAGTTTGGTGTAAGTGATTGCATGAATTGGGATGAATGGCTTAGTCTTTGATCGGATAGGGTGTGGACAATGGGTAATGTTTTGTTTTCCTCCTAAAAAGTGGGTGAATGAGTTGATAACTCGTGTTTAGAATGAGAAAGAGATTTTATATAAGTGAATGGTTTTTCCAATCAAATTGAGTAGCCAGTGCCCCCACGAAACATTGGGGAGGATGCCAAAGATGAGATTTAGGAGATCATTCCATCCCTTTGCCTATATAGCGTTATCGTGTGTATGCAAAGGTGGCGGTGTTTGCATTTCATAGCATTATTGCGTGAATGCAAAACATAAACATAAACATACTAAAACAAAAAGAATACAAAAAGAGAGAGAAAAAGAAAAGAAAAAGAAAAAATATGAATGAATAAATGAGGTAATAAGCTACAGGAGTGATGCAATCTCAACTCCCACAACTTAGAGGAAATTTCTTTTGTTTGGACATTTCCATGAAAATTAGAACCTTCGCCATTTGTGATATATCCCAACATATGTGATATGGTGCTTATTATCTCACTTTTTTTGAATTGGATTGAGGAGAATGTCATTTGTTATTTCATTTAATACATAGTGCATATAGGCTTTGAAATCACTTGGAAATAACATTTGGAGTATGCCATGATGATATTTTGAGTTTGGTGCATGTTTTCACTTTAATCCGAAATTATCGCATATTTTGCTTGGGACTAGCAAAATGCTAGTTCGGGGATGTGATTCGTAGCGAAAAGTGTATATTTATACCCTCAAATACCCCCATTTTGTGCTAAAGATTAGGCTTAATCTTTCCCTCTTAAGTGTATTATCATTTTAGGTTTCATATAAGGGTGTATTTACATTCTTTGTACAAAACATCATTATATGGACTAATTTCTCATTCTCCTATTTTTCAGGTACTCCTGGGAGTCTTGGGGATTTTCCAAAATTTTCTGGGATTTTTCTGGGATTTCTGGGTATTTTTGGTGAATTATTTGGAGTAGAAAAGGGTAAGAAAAAGGGGAAAGGGGGGGATTTTAATGGGCACCACATGGTGCAATCTCGTGGCACCACACGGAGCAAATCGGACCGCCCGATACAGGCAGAGAAATTGCAATGCAGGGCACGCACTTTGCGCGTGCCCCAGCGAAGCGGGCGGCCCACTCGATACTTAAAGCGGGCTTCGCCCCGCATATTTGAAGCGGGCTGAGCCCCGCTGTTTATTGCGGGTTTGGGTGTTTGACTCGGCCCCGGGAAGCCCACGTGTGCGCAGCTCAAGTTTGAGCGGGTCGGGCGACAAGAAACCTAACCCACAAGCCCGATTCAGACCCAGAATTGCGTTTTTGGGTATTTTGGTGCTGATGTTCGTTTCCAGCCAGGGTGATTCGGCCAGTTACTGTTCCATTGGGGGTTTTAGACCCCCATCTTCTTCCCCAAAGGCTAGGGCTAGGGTTGGAGGCCATTGGAGTTTGGTAGAGCTTGGAGGAGGAGCAAGAGAGGAAAAACTTGCATTTTAGGGTTTCTATTTGCTGATCTCTTCCACTTTCTTGTAACATTTAGCTCTATTTTTTGTAATGAATATTATTGAATGCTTGTTAAATGAGAGTGAGACCCATTTGATAGTTGTTTGATTTCTGGCTTATAATGAATGTTTATTTTCTTTTCTTTAATGATTATCAAGCTTCTTTCATTATGAAGGCCTAGAGCCATTTGTGTATGGATTGGGATTAACTAGGGCTTGTGTGGTTGATTAATAATTATTCATCTCTTGTATTTAATAGACCTAGCATACCTTGAAATAGATGCTAGTAGTGTAGGTTGATGGGTTGTGCCCTATGTTTAATTGAGTCGTGCACTACTCTTAGAGGGGTCGTAGAACGGTGGTGTACCTTAAGGGTCACACCTATGTGCATGATCCGTGCATTCTATTGACACGGATGCTAGGATCGATTCACGAGCTTAAGTTAGGGATTTCAACCCACTAATCAATACACGAATGAATCGTGCATTACCCTTGGCAGGGCCGTAGAACGGCGGTGTGCCTTAAGGGCATTACCTTTGTGCACAACCCCACATACCTTGAAATGGATGCGAGGGTTGATTCATTTGGGATGAACCTGTTGCTAATCAACCCATAAACCTAATGACATCACATTCCACACACTTCTCCTTGCTTGACTAGCTCCACACTTTGGTCTCCACCCTACCTACATTGGGCTTGGCTCAACTGTATCACCCCACATTTCCACTCACCGCACTTTTTAGTTTAGTTGGTTGTTGATCACACCTTATTTTACACTTTTTTCCCACATGTTTGCATGCCATTTAGATCGTCCAAATCATTTTTTTCACGATATATCGACGATATTGCGATGCTTTTCACGATTTGTTGTTTTTGTCGCATTTCAGGTGATTTGGAGCGATTTGGAGTGATCTCGAGATACGCCTACTCCAGAGTGTCACCGATGACCTCCCCGAGGGGTATTCTACTGTTGGAGAGGAGCGGAAGAAGAAAGAACGTCGCAGGAGCGACGAGGAGTCCAAAACAAGCTGTTTGGGCATTTTTGGTGTCCCACTAGGCCGAGTGAATAAGTCACTCGGCCGACCAGCGAGACACTGCTCGGCCGACCAGATCGGATACGTTTCATACGTGCACTCGGCCGAGCATCGGAAGCCACATCGGCCGAGTGACGAGATCCCGTCCGCCCGAGTGGCACCCAGACGACGCATGTCAAAAATCGCCAACTTACTGTTTTTCGTCTGCCTGAGCTTCAGAAGACCCACTCGGCCGAGTGGCAATTGCCGACCGCCCGAGTACCAAGAAGCCATCGGCCGAGTGACGACAACTCACTCGGCCGAGCGACTCCCGAAGTGAAGACCCCTGAAGGCCCCGACTTACTGGAAATTTACAGGGTTTCTCACTCGGCCGAGCGACTTTTGTCACTCGGCCGAGTGCGACGCGCTACCTGTAGCGAAAATTGCGGATTTCAGGCTGCGCAGGGGTATTTTGGTCACAGTTTTTTGGACGATTTTGGGGGGTATTTAACCCCTGTTTTTGCCCTAGTTTGGAGAGCTTTTCTTTTAGATTTTTGCAGCTTTTTAGATTTACTTTCTATCTTTATTCTTGTGATTAGAGAGGAGACAAAAGTTGATTTTTGTTGAATTATTGGAAGAACTTCATTGGTTTGTGTCTCTCTTCTCTAAAAATTCTATTTTTATTGCATATCTCAATATTGTGATGAATTCTCTTATTAATTTCATTGATTATTTTTGTGTTTGTGCTATGAATTGTGAGTAGTCTCCACGTCTTGGGGCGTGGGGATGAACCCTACGAGCCCAATTTCAGATTTGTGATGAATTGGTAGAAATTTTGCTAGAATTGTTATTAGGGATTAGATTGGGATCAATTTACTACGGATGGCTAGGTATTCATATCGATTGGGATTTGCAAGAGATTGGATCCCAATTCGATAGGAAACCCTAGAAATCCGAATTGGGTTGGAGTCGAATTTCCGTAGTATCGGTTTGCAAGAGATTGGACCGATACTAGGGTTTCCGGTTGCAATTCCGTGCCGATACCCGTTTGCAAGAGATTGGACGGGTAGGAACTATCCCAACCTAGGTCGTGGCCTGATTTTGCACGAGAGTGGGCTCGGGGCGCGATTGAACGATGATGTTGATCCTAATGCTAGCTTCCCTAGGCTAGGGTTTGCAAGAGATTGGACCCGAACCTAGGATAGCTATAGACCGGCAACAGCGCGAGAGCGTGAGCTAGGTATTACATTCAGTTGCGACTAGTTCATCCAAAATTTTATTCTAGAAATTTTGATACCAATGAACCACATTGATGGGATACGGTGAGTAGCGGGGATTCCCCATTCCCTAGACGTTCTTTGTTTGATTTGATATTTTCGTACTTTGTCTGACGATTGTGACAGGATCGCCAAAGGCAAATTTCTCTCTTCTAAATAGCCAGGTTGATTGGAACAAGCACGGTCATTCGTCCTCCATGTGTTCGATAACCCGCTCGCCGCTATACCGTGCGCTTGCGGTAAAACTACAACCGTTCTTTGGGTTACATTCCGGAGCGATCAAGTTTTTGGCGCCGTTGCCGGGGAGGCGATTGCGTTTGATCTTACCACCCTAGCTATTTCTTTCTTTTTATTTTATTTCTTTATTTTTACCTAACCCTTCCATTGCGCTAATCACTTCTTTGAAACCTTGTTCTCCTGTGCATGTACACGAGATCCACTGCGGACCCTGAAGGTATATTATTTGATCCCGAGATTGAACGTACCGCGCGGAGAATTAGAGCGGAGAGGAGACAAGGTCGGGAAGGGAGGTTTATGACCAACCCGGAAACTGCGGACCAATTAGCGGTAAGAATGGCGAGGATAATTTCTATTCGCGATAGGCTCCGGCCTAAGACCTCTTCTACGACCTCATCCATTGCCATGCCGGAGTTGGCGGCTGACAAGAACTTTGAGCTGAAGACTGGACTAGTGGTTCTGATGCAGCAGGATCCATTTCATGGGAATGCCCATGAAAATCCCCACTACCACATCCAGTTATTCTTGTCGAAGTGCGCCACATTTCAGATGCCGGGGGTCTCCATCGATGCCATCAGACTGCGTCTCTTCCCCTTCACACTAAAGGACAAAGCACTTTATTGGTTGAGGACGCAAGCTGAGGGAGTCTTCACCACTTGGGACGAGTTGGCGAGTGCATTCATTGACAAGTTCTATCCGCCCTCCAAGACGGTGAAGATCCAGAGCGCTCTTATGTCCTTCAAGCAAGGACCCCAAGAGACGCTCTATGAGGCTTGGGAGCGTTTTAAAGATCTGCAGCATCAATGCCCGCACCATAGCATTGAAGATTGGGAGCTAGTTCATAGCTTCTACAATGGTCTCCAACCAGGGACCAAACAAATTATTGATGCCGCGACGAATGGTGCTATCTTGTCACAGACTCCCGAAGAAGCTACGGCCCTAATTGAGGAGATGGCCTCAAACAATCAACAATGGGGCGATGAGCGAGGACACTCTACGTCCTCCTTGAAGCCAACTAGTATCTATGAAGCGAAGGCCGTAGCGAAGCTTAGCAAGTTTGATTCTCTCCACAAGGTAGTGGATAGACTGGAGAAGTTTATCACAGAGCCCCAAGGAACCCCTTCCACCTCCGCACCAACGAACCAAATGTGTGATTGGCAAGACCAATCTCAAGCCATGTATGTGGGAGGAGAGCAAGGAGAAGGATCCGTGGAGCAAGTACAATATGTCGCGGGGAACCAAGGGTATTGGGCTAATCCGGCCACAAGAAATCATCCCGGTTTCTCTTACGCTAACAATGAAGGAGCTTTGAACCCGCCACAACAACCACCTCAACAAGCTCGACCACCACCACCACCCCAACAACAACACTATCCGCCGAGGGAGCCTCCACAACAAAATTTCCAACCGAAGCAACAAGTTCCACCTTATAGGCCGCCCGGATACAACCAAGGGTGGAGAAATCAAAATCAAAACCCTCCACAAGCTCAACAACAATCCGACTTCGAAGCTAGAGTGGAGGCGTTTATGGTCGAGCAAAAGAAGGTCAATGCCACCTTGAAGGCGGGCCAAGACTCCCTTACAACCGTTGTAGCTCAAATCTCGGAGCAATTGGCGTTGCTCAATCGGAATACTCAACAATTGTCGGCGCAACCCGAGCAAAACCCACGGGACAACACCGGCCACATCAATGCCGTGGTTGCCGTTACTACTAGAGGCGGGAAGGATACCACCCCCGCCATGGTTCCTACCGAGGAGCCCGTGGAGGAAAGTTTAGAGCCAATTGAGCCGGTAGTTGAAGTTGAGAAGGAGAAAGAGCCGCAAGAAAAGGAGAAATCTAGAGCGGAGCAATTGATTGAGGAGAGGCGCTTCATGCCACCGGTCCCATTCCCCCAAAGGCTTGCTAGAGCGAAAATGGAGAAAAGGCTAGCAAAGTTTCTCGAGTATCTGAGAGGGGTTAGCCTCAACATTCCCTTCCTCGACGCCATCGTGGAGATCCCCACATATGCTAAATTCTTAAAGGATTTGATTTCGGGGAGAAAGAGGAAGGAGAAAATTATGCTAACCGAGGAGGGCTCTTGGTTCACCAAGAGAGAAAAGGATCCGGCCAAATTCAAAGATCCGGGGAGTTTTCGAATTCCTTGCACCTTGGGCGGCGTCCCTCTACAAAAGGCGTTGGTGGATTTAGGGGCTAGTGTTAGCCTTATGCCTCTCTCCATGTTCCTAAGGCTAAACACCGGGACGAAATTGAAGCCCACCGACATGCGGATACAATTAGCCGATGGACGGATAACAAGGCCGGTAGGGATCACCGAAGACATCCCGCTACAAGTCCCGGGGGGCATATGCTTGCCATGTGACTTCGTGATCATGGACGTTAAGGAGGAGGGAGATACGTCATTGATACTTGGACGCCCGTTCCTCGCCACCGCCGGTGTCATTATCGACGTGCGGGAAGGTACCCTAACTTTGAACGTCGGCAACATCGAGGTGGAGCTTCACATTCCTAAGGCTATGAAACACATGCCTTACCACGAGGAGCTTGACTACATGGACCTCCTTGATGAGGTAATTGAGGAGGCGATCCCCCACTCGATTGGCGCTCTATTCGACGAGGATTTCGAGGAAGGCCCGGATTTAGGCTAAGATGAGAAGATAGATGATTCCCCCGACCTCTCCGCTGAAAATGATGAAGGCGACGCTGATGTCGCAAGGATTCGAGAGCTCTGCAAGCTCTCGAAATTAAAGTCTCCGAAGAAAGCTCCGCCGATACGGAAATCGGCGTCACCGGTGAAGCCGTTGACCGGAGCAAATGCTAGCTTGGGGGAGCCTCCCCCAACACTATTCGAGACGGGAGACCACCAAGGGAGAACACGTCGCCGCAACTTCCGAATCCAAGCGTTCTCCCCGGAAAGTTTGATGGGTGCATCTCATATGCACCAAACATCCCGCATTAATTGAAAATCATAGGGGGTCGAGCTCACGACCTTAAACGAGCGCTTGTCGGGAGGCAACCCGACGGTTATTGCTTTATTTTCACTTTTCTTTTATTTTTGTTTTAGAAATTTTTAGTGTTTTGAGTCATTCGCCCAAAAATCTTGTGAAAACGGGTCCTATTTTTCCTGACAGGAGAGGAGAACGAGGTACCCATCATTAGGAGGATGCACAAGGCGACGAGGAGCGCCCCATGAAGGCGCTCGATGCTTAGGAGGAAGATAAAATCGACTGGAGGAAGAAAGACGGAGTTTAGAGCCCAATCGAAGACAAACAGCAGAACATAAGGCTCACTCGGCCGAGTATACTAGTCACTCGGCCGAGCACACAAGTTCGTCCGGCCGAGCCGCTCACGAACGAGGGAAGTCTGGTGTACCCAACTCTCTGTTTATTTTCCTGATTTCAGTATAACTGCTACGCGGCTGAGTTTATAATTTCACTCGACCGAGTAAAACGGATACACTCCTAGGGCGAGTCTTGCCGAGTAGCTTGAGCCACTCGGCCGAATGGACTTACTCCACTCGGCCGAGGGTGGCAAGGCCACTCGGCCGAGGCATTAGCGGTGGAAAATTTCCCAACTTTTTTTTGTTGAGTTCACTCGGCCGAGCGACCTAGTCACTCGGCCGAGTCGTAACTTTTGCTATATAAAGGGTGAAGGGGGCGCGTTTTTCGAAACACACTAAACCGATCGCTCGCCCGACCCTTCACATTCCCAGCGCCCGAACCCTTAGCTCATTCCCCCACTCGCCCGACCGTCGCCCCGTCGCCGCCGCTCGGCCAGCCACCACCGGCCGCGCCCCGCCGCGCCTCGCCCGAGTCGCTGCCGGCGGCCCCGCCTCCGGCCATCTCCGGTATCGCCGATTTTAGCCTATTTCTCCTCTTTCTGTGTATTTTTCGAGGATCCATGTGCTTAATGAACTCCAAACCCAAATTGATTTCTATTTCTATCTATTATACCCCTAATGCTCCATACGTTTTGAATATTACTCGCTGATATCTCCATTTCATGCGCAGGTTATTTCTGGGAGCTTAGGGGAGCACAGGGGAGCTTCCAGGGACTGATTTGGGCTGCGTGGAGGCGTCGTCTTCGCACGCTTCCACATATTTGCACTCGCGGCATGTCGTGGTACACTCTTTCCTTTACTTTACGCACGCCGCACTTTTCACGCTTTTCGGCGCGCGCTCGGGGCCCATATGCCGCCCCGGACACGGCCGCGGTCGAGGAGAGCTTCCGCCAAGCGGAAGCGGTCGGATGATGTCGGCCCCTCCCACGAGGTGGAGGACTCTCCTCCGCCTTCTCCACCACACTCCGTTCACCCTGCAGGCCCCACACACCCCGCACAGCCTGCAGAGTCCGCACAACCCATACACCCCGCACAGCCGCTCCCTGCCGCTCCACAGCCACCACCTCCGGCTCCACTTATCGGGCCGCTGGGGATCACGTTCCGAAACGACGCACACCGCGTCGCTTTCAAGCGTATCTCCTAGCGCTCGATTGTACCCTCCAGGTTTGCACACCTTGCCGACCTAGGACGCCTGGGGGTACTAGAGGGGATGCTCACGTTGTACGACAACGTGGGCTGGCGAGATTTCCTTCAGGTGTCGGCGGACACGTTTATCCGCCCGACACTTGAGGTACTTAGTTCGATCGCCCGGACCGACGAGGGATGCTCGTTTTGGTTCATGGACCGGGAGTGCCAGGTCACTCTCGGTATGATGAGAGCCTTCTTCTCGTGGCCCGATGTCCCCGGGACTGATCGAGGTTACGCCCCCACCCATATCCCCCACCTTCCTTCGATGCCGGCGCCTTCTGGGCCCGGATTACGGGTCTTCACGCTGCCTTTGACCCTAGTAGGGCCAAGGCCTCGGCCATTGTCCATCCCTGCCTCCGTATAGCTCAGCGCCTTATGGCGACGACCTTTTTGGCCAGATATGAGCCGGGTACGATGTCCACGCCAGAGCTCTATATGCTCTACGCGATGACACGGCCCAGAGCTCTATCTAGGGATGGCGATGAGTTGGTCCCAGCCGTCGTGATTGATGTCGCGGCTTGGTTTTTGGACCGCATCATCGTATCGGTGGGCGCTCGCGCACCGATATGCTGCGGCGGCCTGATCACCTTGCTTGCCCTTATGACCGGCGAGGACTTCCCTGACGACCTGCGACGTGCACCGGGCCCCACTTCTCTGTCGATTGATGTTATGGCCCGGATGAAGATGCTGCGTCCGCACGGTGAGCGACACTGGGTCTGGTTGCACGGCCCTTACGGTGCCGATTACATGATTGTTCCGAGCCCAGCTCGGACTCAGATTGCACCGGCCCATGTGGACTGGCTCCCTGCGATGGATGTTCTGATCCCAGCCGCTTACGTGCTTGAGGCCGAGGAGGCCGAGCAGGCTCACGCTGCCCCTGTTGACCCTGTGGCCCCTCAGCCTATCCCTGATATTCCTGCTGCCCCCGACACCTCTGTCCACACTGCTATCGGTGTCGGGAGTACCTTAGCTGAGCTCACTTCCACTGCTTCCACGCCTTTCACCACCACCACTGGCCCTCTGTCTGCCGAGCCCGTTTCCTCTGCCCCACCCGAGCGCCCGCCGACCATAGTTGAGTGCGGAGAGCCCTCTGTCTCCACCGCTGATGTATTCTCCGAGAGTGTCGTGGCGTCTGTCCACACTTCTGTGCCACCGACCTCTCTGGCCGCCTCGCCGCCACTTTTGTATTCTTCTTTCGTTGCTGCTGCCTCCACTTCTCACCGTCCTGCCCTGCCTCGCACTGAGGCCAGGCCCCCACTTGCGAGTGCAGCTCCTTTTGTTCCCTTGCCTGCTGAGCCCATCACCTACGCTACCAGAGTACGCCAGCCCCGCCCTGCACAGCCCAGACCGGTGCGTCCCTCTGCACCACCTCCCCCCGACACTGTACTTCAGAGCATTCGTGCTCTAGAGGGGGCAGTGAGTGGCCTCAGAGGCGACCTTAGGACCCTGTCCGCCACCGTCACTGCGATGGCTGGCCGCTTTGACCTGCTCCTGCACATTCACTACTGTCTTACCCAGGTCCTGGAACGTCTCCCACGCGTACCCCCGCCCACCCAGCAGGTTCCCACCCCCACTTCCACACACACTCAGCCTGCTACCACTTCCATACCCACACCCGCTCAGCAGCCTGCACCACCACCTCCTCCTCCTCCGCCTCAGGACGGAGACGGCGCAGCACCACCTTCTTAGGCACCCCTGATGACATCGATTATTTTTGTCGTTATGCTGTCCGTTTCTGCTGGGTCCTGATGCTTTTTGACCACCCCCCTCCCCTCACTTATTTTGGGATTCTCATTCTGGTCGTATCTTTATATATCTTTTTTGGGAGAGAGGGAGAGTTTTTGGTGCCACACCTATATATCTGTATCACTCCTATATCTGCATGCATCATGTCCGCATCATATTTTCGTTTCATTATTTTTCCTTTTTTTTCCTCATGCATGCATCCTCACTTACCCCTCACATTACTTGTCTCTCGGTGCGCCACACTTTGCACATTGAGGACACTGCGCCATTTAGCTTGGGGGAGTGAGTTCTCACGTTCTTTTTGATTTACCACCTTTATTTTTAGTTTTTCACGCCATTTTCCGCTTTTGCACTTATTTTCATCATTTTTTCTTTTATTTTACCATGCATCACGTTTTTCTTATTTTTCTGTGTGCCGCATTGTAAATAGTTCTATTTCTTCCTTTATCTTTATTTTCTTTTTCATCTCATGCTAGAGATGACTTTTCTATGATGATGATAACGTGGAGTTAGCTTCCTTTATATGCATGCTATATTTGTCATGTCTTAGACTTTATTTCTGATATCATATGCTATGACTTGCCTTGCATCTAGAGATAGTAACCCACACTTTTTCCACATGAAAATGGATGAAATTTTATTATTATCTTAGTCTGAATATTCATATGTATGCTATCGCAGCAAACACACCAAGATTCACGCATTGAATGCCTATATCTGGAGTACCGATTTCTTTTCCTATATCACTTCTATATGCATGAATTGTACATTTCACTTCAGGACGATTGAATGATGTTAGCTATGATAAATCTGGATTAGTTAGCTTTTTTGTGATCGAAGTTGAGTAGATTAGATTACCCTACTGAAGTTGTCGTGCATGTCTTATAGAGTGAACCGAGAGATATATTTATTTCTTTCTCCACAAATCTTGAACATCATTTCTCTACTTTTAAGATCATTGGTGAATCTCCCCTTAGCGATTCTATTATATGGCATTTCCCCCGCTATTAATTCCTAGCTCCAAATTTCCCGAATTCAAAAAAAAAGAAAAAAAAGAGAAAATATTCTTGTATATCATTATCTCTCTTTGAGTTGGGATCATTGTGTATATATGATATATCAAAAAAAAAGAGAAAAAACAAAAGAAAAAGAAAAGATGAAAAATCCTCAATAAAAGATCACATCTCACTTTCTTTCTTTCTTCTCTCTTTTCGTGTTCATTTTCATTACTTTTGGAGCTTTATAAAAATGGGGATGTAAATATTTTTTTTGCCACCACGCTTATAGATAAGCTTGGGGGAGGGAATCCAATGATGTGTGAGAGAGTGACTACTTGACTTTGCATGACAACCTAGGCTAAGTAATATTCTATACTCGGTGAGATTATTTTTAGCTTTACGAAGTCCAGAAATCTATGCCTAGCACTCATTTCATGAAATCCATACTTTTCTATTCTCTCTATTCTATTGTGTGATATTCTTATACTCCTCATAGAAAGCGTTCAATTGAAAAGTGTGTGATCTGCGATTTGTATACCGCTTTAGATGATTCAGACGATGTTAATTCTAAAATTATTCTGTTTTTCATGATTGTATCGTTGTTCGTGGGCTTTCTATTTCTATTTGCACTAATTATACTATGATATCAAAATAAAACTCTTTGACATGTATTTTTCATTCAGAGCATGCTATATGAGTAAGCGAAACCCACGTCCTGAGAAAATGATCTAGCAGCTTCCCTCTTCGCTTCTTTCTTTCTTCTTTGTTTTTATTTCGTTTTTCATTCTTCTCCGTTTTCCGAATCCACCGGGTTCACCTTTTACTTATCTTCCTCGAGGACGAGTAAGAGGTAAGCTTGGGGGATTTTGATCACTCCTTATTTTACACTTTTTTCCCGCATGTTTGCATGCCATTTAGATCGCCCAAATCATGTTTTTCACGATATATCGACGATATTGCGATGCTTTTCACGATTTGTTGTTTTTGTCGCATTTCAGGTGATTTGGAGCGATTTGGAGTGATCTCGAGATACGCCTACTCCAGAGTGTCACCGATGACCTCCCCGAGGGGTATTCTGCTGTTGGAGAGGAGCGGAAGAAGAAAGAACGTCGCAGGAGCGACGAGGAGTTCAAAACAAGCTGTTTGGGCATTTTTGGTGTCCCACTAGGCCGAGTGAATAAGTCACTCGGCCGACCAGCGAGACACTGCTCGGCCGACCAGATCGGATACGTTTCATACGTGCACTCGGCCGAGCATCGGAAGCCACATCGGCCGAGTGACGAGATCCCGTCCGCCCGAGTGGCACCCAGACGACGCATGTCAAAAATCGCCAACTTACTGTTTTTCGTCTGCCTGAGCTTCAGAAGACCCACTCGGCCGAGTGGCAATTGCCGACCGCCCGAGTACCAAGAAGCCATCGGCCGAGTGACGACAACTCACTCGGCCGAGCGACTCCCGAAGTGAAGACCCCTGAAGGCCCCGACTTACTGGAAATTTACAGGGTTTCTCACTCGGCCGAGCGACTTTTGTCACTCGGCCGAGTGCGACGCGCTGCCTGTAGCGAAAATTGCGGATTTCAGGCTGCGCAGGGGTATTTTGGTCACAGTTTTTTGGACGATTTTGGGGGGTATTTAACCCCTGTTTTTGCCCTAGTTTGGAGAGCTTTTCTTTTAGATTTTTGCAGCTTTTTAGATTTACTTTCTAGCTTTATTCTTGTGATTAGAGAGGAGACAAAAGTTGATTTTTGTTGAATTATTGGAAGAACTTCATTGGTTTGTGTCTCTCTTCTCTAAAAATTCTATTTTTATTGCATATCTCAATATTGTGATGAATTATCTTATTAATTTCATTGATTATTTTTGTGTTTGTGCTATGAATTGTGAGTAGTCTCCACGTCTTGGGGCGTGAGGATGAACCCTACGAGCCCAATTTCAGATTTGTGATGAATTGGTAGAAATTTTGCTAGAATTGTTATTAGGGATTAGATTGGGATCAATTTACTACGGATGGCTAGGTATTCATATCGATTGGGATTTGCAAGAGATTGGATCCCAATTCGATAGGAAACCCTAGAAATCCGAATTGGGTTGGAGTCGAATTTCCGTAGTATCGGTTTGCAAGAGATTGGACCGATACTAGGGTTTCCGGTTGCAATTCCGTGCCGATACCCGTTTACAAGAGATTGGACGGGTAGGAACTATCCCAACCTAGGTCGTGGCCCGATTTTGCACGAGAGTGGGCTCGGGGCGCGATTGAACGATGATGTTGATCCTAATGCTAGCTTCCCTAGGCTAGGATTTGCAAGAGATTGGACCCGAACCTAGGATAGCTATAGACCGGCAACAGCGCGAGAGCGTGAGCTAGGTATTACATTCAGTTGCGACTAGTTCATC
Organism: Scilla litardierei; assembly: GCA_030789695.1. Taxonomy (NCBI): domain Eukaryota; kingdom Viridiplantae; phylum Streptophyta; class Magnoliopsida; order Asparagales; family Asparagaceae; genus Scilla; species Scilla litardierei. Next base: position 700,377,230 of record CM061142.1, read on the forward strand.
CAAAATTTTATTCTAGAAATTTTGATACCAATGAACCACATTGATGGGATACGGTGAGTAGCGGGGATTCCCCATTCCCTAGACGTTCTTTGTTTGATTTGATATTTTCGTACTTTGTCTGATGATTGTGATAGGATCGCCAAAGGCAAATTTCTCTCTTCTAAATAGCCAGGTTGATTGGAACAAGCACGGTCATTCGTCCTCCCTGTGTTCGATAACCCGCTCGCCGCTATACCGTGCGCTTGCGGTAAAACTACAACCGTTCTTTGGGTTACATTCCGGAGCGATCAGTTGTACCAACACCTTTAGCATTCATTAACCAATTGAGATTTTGATTGTAAAACAAATTGTCTCTGTGGATTCGACCTCGTACTCACGGGTTTATATTGCATTTGACACTCCTTCTCTTGGGAGGCAAGCATGTGCATCCTACTTGGATGGTGCATGCCCTGTGGTCAATCAATTTACCCCAGCCTTATGGCTGGCATGTCAGTCGGCCAGCTGGAGGAGCTACCCACAGTCTTACAGTCTATCGGGTGATCAGCCTGCTAGGGGAGTTGCCCCCAGCCTTACGGTCGATCAAATTATCGACCTGCTAGGGGAATTGCCCCCAGCCTTACGATCGTCGAGTCGGTCGACCAGCTGGGGGGAGCTACCTCCAGTCTAACGGTTAATCGGGTGATTGGTCTACTAGGGGAGTTACCCCCAGCTTTACGGTCGATCGAGTTATCGGCCTACTGGAGGAGTAGCCTCAGCCTTACGGTTGACGGGTCGATCAGCCAGCTGGGGGAGCTACCCCAGGCTTATGGTCGATCGAATGGTCAACTTGCTGGGGGAGCTGCCCCCAGCCTTATGGTCGATCGAATGATCGGCCTGCTGGGTGAGTCACTCCCAGCCTTACGGTCGATTCGATGATCAACCTGCTGGGGGAGTTGTCCCCAGCCTTACGGTCGGTCGAATTGTCGGCCTGTTGGGGAGTCACCCCCAGCCTTATGGTCAAGCATAACCTAATGTGTGTGAGACGCCTAGGTTAAGGAAGAGGGATTTCCTTTATTTGAAACATTTTCCCTTCTTTCAGTACAATCATTTAGGTGGGGGTCATGCATTTACTAGTAGTATTTACGCGGGTGCTCCGTGTTCTAGGTGTGAGTGAGCTCATTCCCCCTAGAGTCGAGAGTCGGTACGTGGCTAGGCCAAGGACATCATTAATCACGTAGGGCCCCTCCCATTTGGCGGTGAGTTTCCCTTTGCGTGTGATTTCTGAGTTGAAGATCGCTTTCCTCAAGACCAGATCTCCTTGGTGGAAGCTCCTCCCTTTGACTTGGGAGTTGTAATATCGAGTCACCCGTTGTTTTTGTCAGACGACCGAGGCTAGAGCTTGGTCACGCTGCTCGTTTATGAGCTCCAGGTTGATCTCTAGGCCTTCCACGTTCCTTTCTTTGTCAAAGTGCCGGCGGAGTGATTCCTCGCCCATCTCGACGGGCACGACCACTTCAACCCCATATGCGAGCATGAAGGGTGTCTCCCCGTGGCCTCCTTGTGTGTTGTTTGAATGACTAGAGTATCCCGGGAAGCTCTTCTGGCCAGTCTCCATGTGCTTCCCCTAATTTCTTACGAAGCGGTTCGAGGATGCACTTGTTGGTGGCCTCAGCCATCCCATTGGTCTGGGGGTGGGCTACGGAGGCGAACAGGAGCTTGATCTTCAATTCCGTGCAAAATTCTCTGAACCCCTTGCAATCAAATTGTTTTTCGTTGTATGTGACGATGGACCGAGGGATCCCGAACCTGGAAATGATGGATTTCCATATGAAGTTTTTTGCCTTTTTCCAGGTGATGGTGGCCAAGGGTTCAGCCTCGATCCACTTGGTGAAGTAGTCCACTGTCATAATCAGGAACTTCCTCTGCCCCTTTATGGAAGCAAAGGGGCTGAGGATATCCAGCCCCCACTTTGCAAAGGAGATGGGGCTGATAATCGGTACAAGTTCAGCAGGGGGTCGAGCAGAGATTCGTAAACCTTTGGCATACCGGGCATTTTCGAACGTACTCGACCGAGTCATTAACCAAGGTCAGCTAATAGTACCCTTGCCTTAGGATCTTCATTGTGATCATCTTACTCCCATGGTGGTTCCCGCAAAGACCTTCGTGGACTTCCCGGATGACGTAGTTGGCTTACTGCAGTCCAAGACATTTGAGGTAGGGAATGACGTTGGTTTTAGTCCAACGCCTTCTATACATCATGCCCTCGTGGAGCACTTATCGGAGTGCATTTCGCTTTAGCATCTAGCGCTCCTCTGGGTCCACCGGCACCTCGCATACGACGAGGTATCGAACGATGGAGTCTATCCAAGAAGGCTCGGTATCGATGATCATCAGCTCTTCTTCCTCCATACTGGGGCTCTGGAGGCTCTCGACATAGATGGCGCGACATAGCTCCTTGAAGGAAGAAGAGGCTAGTTTTGACAGGGCATCTGCACGAGCATTTTCTGACCTTGGCAGGTAGAGCGTCTCAACGTGCTTGAACTTTGATAGCTCGGATTTGGCCGAGGCTAGGTAGCGCTGCATTGCCTCTTCTCGAGCTATGTAGTCCCTCTGCAGTTGGCTAATGATGAGCCTGGAGTCACTGAGGAGGCATATGGACTCTGCCCCCAGTGCCCTGGCCAACTTCAAGCCATGGATGGCGGCTTCATATTCAGCTATGTTGTTAGTGGCCGAAAACTCGAACCGAAGGGTGTATTCGACCGTGTTCCCATTGGGGGATCGGATGACGATGCCGGCCCCACTTCCTGCCTTCATCGTTGATCCGTCCCCATGAACTACCCAGGTGTCCTTGTCCTCTGCTTAATCACTAGAAGTGGCATCAGCCAAGAGGAGGGATAGGGGTTGAGGCATTACCGCGCTTGGGCTCGTCTCATCGGGAAGCGCTCCGTTGTCAATGGTGCATTCGATAATGAAATTCGCTATCGCCTGTCTCTTGATGGCGGTCCTTGGCTTGTATCTGAGGTCGAACTCACTCAGCTCGACTCCCCAGTTTAGCATCCTCCCCATCCAATCGAATCTCTTAAGGTTTTGTTCGAGCTGGGAGTCGGTCAGGACCAGGATGGTGTGCACTCTAAAGTAAGGTTGGAGTCGCCGCGTCGAGAGGACAGCGTAGGCCAGTTTCTCCACTGGGCTGTATCATTCCTCTGCATCTCTCAGGATCCGACTGGTGTAGTACACCGATCTTTGCACCCAGCGTCCTCTCTGATCAGCACCGAGCTCACTGCCTCTCCAGTGCTAACCAAGTATAGGCTCAGGGGTTCTCCTTCTTTGGGTTTGGAGAGGAGCGGAGGCTGCAGAGGTACTCCTTTAGCTCAACGAATGCTCGTGCACAGCTCTCGTCCCATTCTACATATTTTCTATTTCCGACTGGCTCGACGAGGGCCTTCCTCAGGATCCTGAAGAATGGGAGGGATCTCTACGCGGATTTGGACAGGAAATGTCCCAAGGTAGTGATCCGCCCGTTCAGCCTTTGTAGCTCCCGGATCATCCTTGGTTCCTTCATGTTGTTAGAGCCTCAATCTTGTCTAGGTTGGCTTCGATGCCGGAGTTGGTGATCATGAATCCCAGGAATTTTTTGGACTTTACCCGAAACGTACACTTCGTAGGGTTGAGCCAGATGTTGTGCCTCCGTAATTGTTCGAAGGTCTCCTGAAAGTCGGTGATATGATCGGCAGGATCCTTGGATTTTACCAGCACATTGTCCACGTAGCCCTCCAGGTTTCTTCCAATTTGAGAGCCGAAGACACTGTTGACCATCCTTTGATCGGTCACCCATCCACGAAGCTGAGCATCTCGAAGCCCAAATCATTATCCATAAGATGGTCGATGTGGGTAGTGGGTAGCTATCCTTGGGGCAGGCCTTGTTGAGATCGGTTAAGTCTATGCACATTCGCCATTTGTCGCTAGACTTCTTTACCATCACCACATTGGCCAGTCAGTCAGGGTACCAGACTTCTCTGATGAAGCCTGCCTCGAGCAGTCGTTCCACTTCCTCAGCCACGGCCCGCATCTTTTCGCCGCCCAAGTTCCTCTTTTTCTGCCTGACTGGCTTGAAGTTGGAGTTGATGTGCAACTGGTGGGTGATCACCTGGGGGTCCATGCATGTCATGTCGTCGGGGGACGAGGCAAAGATGTCCAGGTTTGCCTTCAGGCATTCGATCAATTCGTCACTCAAGGCTGGATCGAGTTTCGATACGATAGACACGGACCTGTCATCTATGTTCGTGACAGTGATGAGCTCCGTCTCCTCCATAGGAGCGGGTCTCGAATTACCCGAGCCGCCCCTCTGATCGAGAATATCCATCGGGTCGTGCTGCTCCATGTTATGCCCTTCACCGGACAATTGGTAACAGGTCTTGGACCTTGCTTGGTCACCTTTGACCTTTCCGATTCCTCTCGGGGTTCTGAACTTGACCATTTGATAGAGGGTCGAGACTACGGCTCTGGCCATGTTGAGGAGCGGTTGGTCGATTTTCCCATTATATGCCGATCCGATCCTTAAGGCAATAAACTCTATTGTCAGAGTGGTCGAGTAGGGGGTTCCCAAGCGTCACGGGGAGGCGGATAATTCCCACGATGGGTGTTGAATGTCCTGTGAAAGTCACTACGGAACCCGAACAAGGCTCCAGGTCCTCAGCCCGCTGTCCCATTTTCTCCAGGGTTGACATGAATAGGATGTCGCATGAACTTCCCTTATCAATGAGTAGTCAGCTGACCAACGTAGTGTTAATGACGGCCGAGACAACCAGCGCATCATCATACGGTTGCTCTAACCCCTTCAGGTCCTCCTCGGAGAAGTGGATGGGTTGAGGGTTTCCTTCAGCTCCATCATAGTCTATGTCCATCATCGTTTCCCGTGGTGAGTCCGGCTCCTCGGTACGGGACAGAGGTCGGGCGGTCGCGGCCTTACCAAGGCGGTCTCTGGCAGGGCCTGGTGCTGGCATAGTTGCAGCTATGTTCCTGCGTCTCCTGGTACGTGACCGCATAATCTTTCAGTGTGGTTGTTTGACATGGGTGAAGACTTGTTCGTTTCCCACAGACGGCGCCAGATGTTTTGGGGTGTTTTCTCACCACAGTTTGGTTGTCTGGAGGGTCGGATGTCAACGTGGTTGCATGAGACATGTGCGGCCTCCGAGATAAGATAGCGATGTGTTCGATTGGTCGGGAATGCATGGATCCGTGCGTCGATATCCCAAAGGGTAGCTTCAGGAGAACGACTGCCTCCTCTAGTGGAAAGACGAACGAGCTCGGGATCGAGATCGTTCGGCTCCGGTGGATGAAGCACCGAAGGGTAGCTTCGGTGGGGTGAAGTCTCCTTGACCTACACAGACGAGAAAGCTCGTCAGGGGGGTCGGACCTTGGTTCCGACCAAGTCCCCTCCGATGCCTAAGTTAGATCTGATCTGAAGGATGCTCGATGGGATTGAATACGATTCACGGATAGACCGGTACACCAATCCTCAGATCGAGCTATGGAGGAAAAAACTGAGATGGAAGACAAGGTCGTAGGAGGAAGAATACCTGAGTATCGAGTATTCAGAATTTGGTCCCTTCGTCTTTCGATCTCCGGGTCTTTTATAGGGGCTGAACAGCCCACGTACCCCTCATCCTCCCCCTCTTTTTGTCCCTCGTATGCATTGCCTTGATGGTCCCTTGATGGGCCATGAAGGCGAATGTAATGGCGATTAAGGCGAGCGGAATCCGGGGAGCAGTTTTCCTAACTGCCAAGGGTTAGCGGTTTCCTTAGCATCGATTTTGGGTCGGCGTCATCAGACATGCTTGTGGGGCCTCTAGGCTATGGCATAATCTTTCCCTGGCCCACTGGCTTAGCCTGTTCCCCCTTGGCCCGTTCAGGAGTGTTGTATCATATAATATGCTCATGGTCATGTGATGAGGAAGGTAAAGGTTAGAGCTAGGGCTAGGTGTTAGGGTTTATTTATTATTTATATCATAATATATATGCAGATTATTTTTTATATCTGTAAATATGTACGGTAAAAGATAGTGTAAAAAACTATGAAGGCTTTCGGCCCCTCTATTATGCTATTATGTATTCAATTATTATGTATTTATTTTATAACAATACATATATATTAGATATTAACTGGTCTCATGACATATGAGTGATATGTCTTGTATACGATAAGATGAAGCATTCTTCTCTATAAAAAGAAGACAAAACACAATAAGTATGTCCCCTTGATTCCCTTCTACAATTGGATATCAAAATAAACTTTACTTTCTTGTTATGAATGGGCTTTTGTAGGCCCTTGGGGTGCCCACTTGTGTTTACGGTATCCACCCATTATGTAACCTTTTTACTATAAATATAGGGCTACATGTTCAGTAGCCGTCACCTTCATAACATGTTATCAGCACGCTCGTCAGCTGAGCCGAACCTCGGCCAACGGATAAATCGCGAGGACGCTGATTGGGATTTCTTCTCCGAACTTCGCTAGATCCAGCGGGTAGGATCTAGAGATGGATAATAAATGCCTAGTGGACAGTGCTTCTACGCACACAATCCTTCGCGACATTAGCTTTTTTCAAAGCATCAATAAATACGATGGCACCGTAAATACCATTTCCGGACCATCAAGTATAATAGAAGGATCAGGGGAAGGAAACATTTTGTTCCTAAATAAAACACAAATCTCAATAAAATATGCTCTTTTCTCTCCAAGCTCGCATAGAAACTTATGTTGGAATTTCATAATTCCATATTTCTATTCCCATATGGTTTTGATATGACAAACACATTCAGTGCTATTAACTCTATCTATGTAGATACAAATACATGCTGAGTTCCACACATTCAGATATCTTCATGCATATTCAAACGGGTATATCATAGCTCATGAAGCTGGAAAGGCAAAGGTACCTTACATCCACGACTTGGATATATAATCACTTGATAAGGATCCCCTGCAAAGAAGCTTCTCAGATTCAGTTGCAGATGCAGTCCTATCTACGGCTTTTATGTAATCAATGTAATATTTACTTTATTAGAGTTACAAAGCCTTGTGATACTATATCTTAGTCTCCTAGGTTCCATTACTCAGAATTCTACAATTCCCAATTTCGAAAATTCTTACCCAGAAAATTGGCAGCCAAATTGGTCGACCAATTTTAAACCTCCGAATTTTACTATGGGATTTCTTGAGCAAACTCCCTTGACCATGTAGATTCTGAAACTACCCTCCAACTTCAAAATTCCTTCTCTAAATTTTGGTCGACCAATTTTGGAATTGGTCAACCAATTTCAATTCTTACCGTTAGACGCTCAAATTTTCCAGAACGGTTTCTGACCTTTTTCTAACTTCTCGGACGGTTTCCTAACGTTATCCAACGTCTCTAAATTTTGGTCGACCATTTTATTTTTTGGTCGACCAATCACAAAACTAGCCGTTTGATGCCCAAACTTCCCAGAGCGGTTTATGACCGTTTCCCAATGTCATTAACACTTCTCAACTGCTCCTAAACACTGTATATAAAGGGATAGACCCTCTCTTTCAAGACACACACTTTCCTCTTCTTTACTTCTATTTTTGTTGAAATCAAGCCTCTGATTTTCTTAAGCATTCAGCCATTAGTTGTTCTTTTCTTACTTGTAATAAGAAATCATTAGATTTCTTTCTTCGTTTAAGAACGGAAGAACTTGGATTTCAACACTTTTTGGCAAAGTTGTTCTTTTCTTATTTGTAAGAAGAAATCATTAGATTTCTCTCTTCGTTTAAGAACAGAAGAACTTCAATTGTGTTTCACCATTATATATCTTGAAACATTGGAGTTCCTTTTAAACACCAATCCTTTGAATTCATCCTTGATATTCACACAAAGGCTATATGTGTTTTTCTATTTCATTATTTCTTTAACAGGTTTGAATCTCTATTTATTGAGATTGTACAAAGTTTGGGACACTGGGAGTGTCGCGATTTTTGTAAGTTGGTGCTTGCAGGGCAAGTGATTATAGTGGATTTAAAATCTCTACTGGGAGTAGAGGACTGGACTAGGATCAAGAGGATCCGAACCAGGATACATCTCTGTGTTTGCGATTGATTTATTTTCAATACTTGTCATTTCATTTCTGTGCCATCATTGCAAATATCAGTAATGTTTTATTTGCAACAGTTTTTATTATATACACTATTCACCCCCCCCCCCTCTAGTGTATTGATCCATACATGCTAAAATTACAACTTACTAAGTTTCAGAGGCATCCGTCTAAACGGATACCACTAGAAATGGTGGATTAACATGACAATGAATACTTGTATGTAACGACTCTTTAAAATGGTGCTAAAACCATCGTTGAGCGTTTCGAGGGACTCCCATCGGGTCTCTATCATACAACAATTCGAGCAATGGAAGCTAATATAATGAGCAACAGAAGTGCAAAAATCAACTAGAATTCCAACTCTGGCATAAAAGACTCAGACACCCCAGATCGGCAATGATGCACCGCATCATATCCCAGTCCCGTGGACATAATTTGAAGAACATGAAGTTACTTCAAAATGGTGATTTTCCATGTCCTCCTTGTTACAAAGGTAAATTGATTACGAGACCGTCGCCACTTAAAGTGGACTCGGAATCTCCAAGCTTCCTCGAAAGAATACATAGAGTCATTTGTGGGTCTACTCACCCCTCAAATGGCCCATTCCGGTACTTTATGGTACTAATAGACGTATCTTCTAAATGGTCATATGTGTGCCTATTATCCACCCGCAACGTAGCCTTTGCAAAGCTACTGGCACAAATTATTAAGTTGCGGGCACATTATCCCGACAACCAGTTTAAGAAAATACGTCTAGATAATGCTGGGAAATTTACATCACAAGTCTTTCTAGACTACTGCTAAGCAACTGGTATTGAAGTTGAACATCCCGTAGCTCATGTTCACACCCAGAATGGATTTGCTGAATCTCTTATAAAGAGACTACAATGGATTGCTCGTCCATTTCTAATGCAATCTCGCTTGCATGTGACTGCATGGGGCATGCAATCTTGTATGCTGCATCACTAATAAGAATAAGACCATCTGGTAGTCAAACTTATTCTCCGATGCAACTCGCATATCGATCTCCACCAAATATCTCTCACTTGAGGACATTTGGATGTGTGGTCTATATCCCCATCGCACCACCGCAGAGGACAAAGATGGGTCCTCAACAATGCCTAGGTATCTACATAGGGTTCGACTCACCATCGATCATTAGATACATGGAACCCCTAATGGTAGACGCTTTTAAGGCATATCTAGAAGACTGTGAGTTTGACGAAAATACTTTTCCCAAACTAGGCTTAAATACTAAGAAGCTTGTGTTGGAATTTCATAATTCCATATTTCTATTCATATATGGTTTTGATATGACAAACACATTCAGTGTTACTAACTCTATGTATGCAGATACAAATCAATGCTGAGTTCCACACAATCAGATATCTTCATGCGTATTCAAACAGATATATCATAGTTCATGAAGCTGGAAAGGCAAAGGCACCTAATCCACGACTTGGATATATAATCACTTGATAAGGATCCCCTGCAAAGAAGCTTCTCAGATTCAGTTGCAGATGCAGTCCTATCTACGGCTTTATGTAATCAATGTCAAATTTACTTTATTAGAGTCACAAAGCATTGTGATAATATGTCTTAGTCATCTAGGTTCCATTACTCAGAGATCTACACTTCCCAATTTCGAAAATTCGCAACTTTGAAAATTGGCAACCAATAACCCCATTTTGGTCGACCAATTTTAAACCTTCGAATTTGACTATGGGATTACATATGCTAACTCCCATAACCGTGTAGATTCTAGAACTGTCTTCCAACAGTCAAAATTCTCTCTCTAAATTTTGGTCGACCAATTTGTCCTTTTGGTCGACCAATTTCAAAACTAGTCGTTTTGATCCCAAATTTTCAGGGACGGTTCTTGCCCGTTTTCCAACGTTAACTATAGTCCCCAACCGTCCCTAAACACTATAAATAGAGGGGTAGACCCTCTCTTTCTCTTCACTCACTTTCCTCTTCTTTACTCTCTTATTTGTTGAAATCAAGTCTTTTATTTTCTAAAGCTTTATGCCATTAGTTGTTCTTTTCTTATTTGTAAGAAGAAATCATTAGATTTCTTTCTTCGTTTAAGAACGGAAGAACTTGGATTTTTCAACATCATTTTGGAAAGTTGTTTGTGTTCATAATTGCAAGAAGAAATCGATTGATCTCTCTCTTCTTTTATGAACCAGAGAACTTCAAGTGTTGCTCTTCATTACATATCTTTTACATCTTGAAGTTCATCTTCTAAAAACCATCCTTGAATTCATTCTCTAAAATTATACCAAGGCTATAGGTGTTTTTCTATTTCATTGTTTAACAGGTTTGAATCTCTGTTTAGAGTTGTACAAAGTTTGGGACACGGGGAGTGTCGCCATTTTTGTAAGTTTGTGCTTGCGGGGCAAGTGATTATAGTGGATTGAAAATCTCTACTGGGAGTAGAGGACTGGAGTAGGATCAAGAGGATCCGAACCAGGATAAATCTCTGTGTTTGCGATTGGTTTAATTTTTTATACTTGTCATTTTATTTCTGTGCCATCTTTGCAAATATCAGTAACGTTTTATTTGCAACATTTTTATTGTATACACTATTCACCACCCCTCTAGTGTATTGATCCATACAGGCTAAAATTACATTTGGTATCAGAGCAAGGTTAAGATGGCAGAATCAAGCCTGAACGTTGTTCCACACAACTACAACACAAATCAGCATCCTGAAGGGCACTCTCAAGTTCGTCCTCCTCTATTTGATGGTTCTAACTACTCATATTGGAAAATACGAATGGAGATTCATCTCCAAAGTCTACATTATGAGATTTGGGACATCGTAGAGACAGTATATTCAAAGCCAACAACACATGTTGCTGATTGGACCACCAACGACAAAGCTGCAAAGACAAACAACTCAAAGGCCATGAATGCTTTATTTTGTGCCATGGATAAACATGAGTTAATCGAGTATCTCAGTCCAAAAGTGCAAAGGAGATTTGGCACATACTCGAGGTAACTCATGATGGAACCAATAAAGTGAAGGAAACCAAGATTGCCTCTTTGGTTCATAAGTATGAGTTGTTCAAGATGCAAGACAAAGAGACGATTGGAGAAATGAACACCAGGTTCATTAACATTATTAATTCTCTTAATGCTCTTGGAAAAGTTTACTCTTCTCTTGATCAGGTACGCAAGATTCTTAAGGTACTCTCCCCAGAATGGCGTCCAAAGATCACTGCTATTGAGGAAGCCAATGATCTTTCCACATTATCCATGGAAGATCTAATTGGTAACTTAATAGCACATGAAGTCACATTACAAGATGCAAAAGAGGAATCAGATCAAAAGAAGAAAGTACTCGCCTTCAACACAACATCAGATAATGAAGATTCAAATGATGACATGACATTCTTTGCCAAGAACTTCAGAAATTTCTTTCAAAAAGGTAAGTATAATAATAAATCTAAAAATACTGATTCTTCTCTTTGTTTCAATTGTAATAGGCCAGGACATATGAAGAAAGATTGTCCACTTCTCAAAGCAAAGTTCAAAACTTCCAACAACAACGATCAATCCATAAGAGAAAGGAAGTTTGACAAGATGAAGAAAGCATTTACAGCAACTTGGGATGAATCTTCAGATAATGAAGATGACCATGATGAAAGTGCTAATATGTGCTTTATGGCACAAGATAATGAAGATGAGGTAAGTGCTTTTAATAATGAAGAATTATTAGATGCATTGAAAGATCTCTATTCTCGTTTCAAAAATTTAAATAGTCAACATAAATCTTTGAAACAGAATAATGATGATCTCCTTATTAAATATCAAGAATTATCTTCTTCTAAGAAAACTACACCAAATTCCATACATATTGAGAATACATCTTCTCAAAATTTGGATCTTAGTAAAGAGAATGATATTCTCAAAACTAAGAATCTAGAACTTCATACACAAATATCCGAAATGGATAAAAATATTTCATCACTAAAGATGAAATACGATGAGATGTCATCCAATGTTAATAAATTTAACAAAGGAAAGACAAATCTCGATGATTTGCTAAAAATTCAATATCCAGCAAATCATAGACAAGGATTGTGATATTCTCATAAGGATGCACCCAAGTCTTATAACACTTCTTCCTCTAGTGGCAAAACAATTTTTGTTAAACCACAAAAGAAGAATCACGCATTCATTTACACGAAGAAAGTAAATATTCCTACTTCTTCTTCATAAAGAAATGTTACTAACATTTCAAAACCATCTCCTAGGAAACCTACTACGATTAGTATTTGGGTTCCTAAGGATTCATGTTTAAAAGATAAAAATGATTATATTTCTCATTATATACATGCTATAGTTCATTCTTGTGATTACATTAAAAAGCCAAATTCCACTTGGGTTTGGCTTCCAAAAATCTAATCCCAAGGACCCTCAAACAAAGGGTACCAATGCTTAATGTTTTATCTTTCAGGTACCTAAAAAGGAAAGATAGATTTTGGATAGTGGATGTTCAAAACATATGACAGGAAATGTCAACTTGCTTTCAACCGTTATATATAAAGATGGAGGCACAGTTACCTTTGGTGACAACAACAAAGGCAAAATTATAGGCACTGGAACAGTTATCAATACAAATCAGCCTATCATCGAGAATGTTCTCCTGGTTGACGGTTTGAAACATAATTTACTTTCCATTAGTCAGTTATGCGATAAAAATTACAAAATAGTTTTCGAACAAAATGATTGCATTATTTATGATTCTGATATGTCATCTGTTTTATTCCGTGGTAAGCGTAAGAATAACATTTATATCTTATGCATGTCTGTTATCATTCATAATCATTGTTTAATGATTACATCTGATGATACACTTTTATGGCATAAACGTTTTGGACACACTAATTTCAAAAATCTAGCACACATTTCAAAACACAAATTAGTAAATGGAATGCCAAATATTTCTTTCAAACACAAACATTTTTGTGATGCTTGTCAAGAAGGAAAAATGCACAAATCTTCTTTTAAATCAAAGGATGTTATCTCAACAACGAGACCATTAGAACTCTTACACTTAGATTTGTTTGGTCCTTCAAGAGTAGCTTCTTTGAATATAAGTAGATATGCATTTGTCATTGTTGATGATTATTCAAGATATACTTGGGTTATATTCTTACAAAACAAGAATGATGCTTTTGAAGAATTTTCAATATTTAGTAAAAAGATACAAAAGATCAAATCTTCTAACATTGTCACTATTCGTAGTGATCATGGAGGAGAATTTGAAAATAAATCTTTTACCAATTTTTGTAATGAAAATGGCATTACTCACAATTTCTCTTTTCCTCGTGCTCCTCCTCAGAATGGAGTAGTAGAAAGGAAAAATAGAACTTTACAAGAATGTGCAAGAATAATGCTTTGTGATAGTAAGTTACCAAAATATTTTTGGTCTGAAGCTGTAGCAACTGCTTGTTACATTATGAATAAAGTTCTTATAAGGCCATTGCTTAATAAAACTTGTTTTGAATTATTCTTTAATCGCATTCCTCGTGTATCATATTTTAAAGTGTTTGGATGTAAATGTTTCATTCTTAATACTAAGGATGCACTTGATAAATTTGATTCAAAATCTGATGAATGTATTTTTGTTGGATACTCTACACGTAGCAAAGCCTACAGAGTATATAACAAAAGAACTTCAACAGTTGAAGAATCACTACATGTTACATTTGATGAGAACCCCTCATCTAATTCTCCCATCATAGATGATGAAGAGAATATATTTCCTTTATCTAATTCTTTAGATAATATTAAACTTGATGAAATTGATGCTACTAAACCTTCTGTTGAGTCTATTTCAGATAATACAGATCTTCCTAAGGCATTTGCACAAGTTCCGAATCATCCATCAGAATTAATCATTGGAGATATTACAGATGGAGTTAGAACTCGTCGTCAAATAGAACAAATGACGCATTGTGCTTTCCTTTCAGCCATTGAACCACATCAAGGATGCATGTGAAGACAGTTCATGGATTATCGCTATGCATGAAGAACTAAATCAATTTCAATGAAAAGATGTTTGGGAATTAGTTTACAGACCAACAGATCATTCAATTATTGGTACCAAGTGGGTATTCAAAAATAAATTGGATGAATCTGGTCAGGTAATTAGAAACAAGACACGATTGGTTGCACAATGTTATAATCAAGAAGAAGGTATTGATTATGATGAAACCTATGCACCAGTTGCACGTCTTGAGTCTATTCGCATGTTGTTATCATTTGCATGTTTTAAAGATTTTAAATTATTTCAAATGGATGTCAAAAGTGCTTTTTTAAATGGTTTTCTCAAGGAGGAAGTTTATGTTGAACAACCTCCTGGTTTTATTCATGAAAATTTAGAAAATCATGTTTTCAAATTAAAGAAAGCTTTATATGGTCTCAAACAAGCACCTCGTGCTTGGTATGAAAGACTTAAAAGCTATCTTTTAAATTCTGGTTATTCAATTGGTAACATAGATTTCACTTTATTTATTAAGAACATTAAATCTGACATAATCATTATTCAAATATATATTGATGATATTATTTTTGGTCCTACTAATGAATTTCTTTGTCAAGATTTTTCTAAGATTATGCAGAAAGAATATGAGATGAGTCACATGGGTGAACTCAATTACTTCCTCGGTCTTCAAATCAAACAATTGAAGGAAGGAATCTTCATTCACCAAAGCAAGTATTCTAAGGAACTCATCAAGCGTTTTGGTTTAGAAAGTTCTGCAGAAAAACGTACTCCAATGAGTACATCTACTTCTCTCGACAAAGATTTAAATGGTAAGAGTGTTGATCAACGTCTTTACAGAGGTATGATTGGCTCTCTACTTTATTTAACTGCTAGTAGACCAGATATTATGTTTGCAATATGTTTATGTGCACGCTTTCAGGCAGATCCTAAAGTTTCACATTTAACTGCCGTAAAAAGGATTATTAGATATGTTAAGCACACTTCTGATTTTGGTTTATTTTATCCCAAGTCAAGCACATTTGATTTATTATCATATAGTGATGCAGACTTTGCTGGTTGTAAATCAGATCGTAAAAGTACCAGTGGTACGTGCCACTTTTTAGGTCATGCTTTAGTTTCTTGGTTTAGCAAGAAGAAAAACTCTATTTCATTATCTACAACCGATGCAGAATATATTGCCGTCGGTTTAGCATGTGCTCAAATCTTATGGATGAAACAAACTATTTCTGACTATGGTATTGATTGCTCTACTTGCCCTATTATGTGTGATAATACTAGTGCTATTAATCTTTCTAAAAATCATGTGCATCATTCTCGTACAAAACATATTGATGTACGTCATCATTTTCTAGATGATCATGTTCAGAAAGGAGATATTGTTCTTAAATTTATAGCTACTGAACATCAGACTGCTGATATTTTGACTAAACCGTTGAAAGAAGAGACTTTTATTAAGCTTCGTAGGAATTTAGGGATTATTAGTGAATCAGACTTATGACACATTCTTATTTTTTATTTTTAGAATTTTTTCAAATTTTTTCAAATTTTTTTTGGCTGTTTTTTAAAATTGGTCGACCAATTCACCATTATTGGTCGCCAATTGTCGATTTTTTTTCATTTTTCAGTAACTGTTTCGTCTTCCCGCTTATTTTCAATTAACTATTTTTTCTTTCCAACGAAACCCATCACTTCATTTTTAAATTTATATTATTTCAGTTTTTCAAACGGCTACTTTCAAACTGCTCCTGCCGATTGGAAATATTCCCGTTCTCAAAAACTTCCCCAACTTTCCTTAACTGAATTTATTTTCTCTATTTAATTCGTACCTAGGGACTTACATCCAAACCAAAATATCTCCTAAGCTTCTCTTCATTCTCTCTCCCGTTTCCCAACACGCCCATCTTCCCAAAAATCCCGCTGGCATCCTCCCTTCCCAAATCGACCGCCGACCACCCCAAAATCACCAGCGATCTCCTGCCTTCTCACCGGCGCCTCCCTCCACACACCAGCCCGTCGTCGATCTCCCCTTTTCTCGACCCTCCGCCACTCTCGACGGCCGCCGACTACCGATTTCGACGGCTCCACCCCCAATATCTCCGGTTCCCAGTCATTTTTCGTTCCTCCGGCTCCGCCTTCCCTCAGATCGACCCTATTCCACACTACATTCCATGGATCCGCGCTACTTAGACTTCGTCGCCACGGCCCCACCGGCCCGTTTCCGTTCTCTGGCGGCCACCCAACAGTGTCGCATCCTGGAGAACTTGCCATTTCATCCGGAACGCCACGTGGACTTCGCTGATCACGGCTTCTCCCCGATTTCATTTTGAGTCTCTCCACTTCCATGCTATTCGTCGCCACTCCGACGCCTCTCCTTCGCGGCCTGAGCCCTCCACTAGGCCTTAGATTTTGTTTGCCGTTGATTTCCTTGGCATCGGATGGTTGTTTTGGGTACTTCGGGTATTAGTATCATAGGGGTTTGGTGTTGTCCTTGTTGTCCTTGTCCTTGTGTTGATTTCTTGGTTAGTTGGTGTTATTCCTAGGCAGGTTGTTCTCTTAGACTTTGGCTATGTTATTTTGTCATGTGGTGTTGTTCGTAAGTTATGTTTTGATATATGTTGCTGTGCTGTACTCTGTTAAAATATGTATTCTCTTCTGTTTTGGTTAATATTCTGTGCACTATTTTCATGTCTCATAATTGGTTCTGTTTATGGCTTCTCTATTAATTTTCTACATATCATTGCCATAGCCTATTCAGGCCATTATAATGAATGTATGCTTCACTCCGTTCTATTCACTTGGCCATTTTGCAATTTTTGCTTCTGTGAAATTTTGACTCTCATAACTCCCACTTGTTTTAATTACATCACCCATTTTTTTTACAAAAAGGAACCTGTAATACTCTAACCGTGTCTTCATTCAGCATTTCGCACACCTATCACAAGATTTGTTTCTTGTGTCCTCATTTACATTTTTTTGGACACTCACTTTTTGATCACTGTTTTTTCACAAATAATCACATACATGGTTCTCTAAATCCGTCACTATTTTGGTCCACTTTTTATATGTGAATTTTTCGGCATGCTCTTAATATTTTTTTATTATTGGCCTGATTATTCTTAATTTTTTATGGCCTCCACACTGTATTCTTCTACAGCTATTTTTGGCCAATATACTCCATTAGGCCTACAAATCATTTTTTCACCAATGACCAAATTTTGTTTCTTATTTTTCTGGCTACATACTTCTTTTGCCGCAACTTATATTTCTCTCCCATTTTTTTATTTTTTTATTAACTACTCTAATTTTTGCCTCTTTTGAGGATTCCAAAGGGGGAGAATATATTTCATCTACTCATGGCGAGTATTCATAAACTCCACATACTCAGGGGGAGTATATCTGATATGTTCAATTTTAACTATATATATTTTTCATGTTTGTCATCATCAAAAAGGGGGAGAATGTTGGAATTTCATAATTCCATATTTCTATTTCCATATGGTTTTGATATGACAAATACATTCAGTGCTACTAACTCTATGTATGCAGATACAAATCAATGATGAGTTCCACACAATCAGATATCTTCATGCGTATTCAAACAGATATATCATAGTTCATGAAGCTAGAAAGGCAAAGGCACCTAATCCACGACTTGGATATATAATCACTTGATAAGGATCCCCTGCAAAGAAGCTTCTCAGATTCAGTTGCAGATGCAGTCCTATCTACGGCTTTATGTAATCAATGTCAAATTTACTTTATTAGAGTCACAAAGCCTTGTGATAATATGTCTTAGTCATCTAGGTTCCATTACTCAGAGATCTACATTTTCCAATTTCGAAAATTCGCAACTTTGAAAATTGGCAACCAATAACCCCATTTTGGTCGACCAATTTTAAACTTTCGAATATGACTATGGGATTACATATGCTAACTCCCATAACCGTGTAGATTCTAGAACTGTCTTCCAACGGTCAAAATTCTCTCTCTAAATTTTGGTCGACCAATTTGTCCTTTTGGACGACCAATTTCAAAACTAGCCGTTTTGATCCCAAATTTTCAGGAACGGTTCTTGCCCGTTTTCCAACATTAACTACAGTCCCCAACCGTCCCTAAACACTATAAATAGAGGGGTAGACCCTCTCTTTCTCTTCACTCACTTTCCTTTTCTTTACTCTCTTATTTGTTGAAATCAAGTCTTTTATTTTCTAAAGCTTTAGGCCATTAGTTGTTCTTTTCTTATTTGTAAGAAGAAATCATTAGATTTCTTTCTTCGTTTAAGAACGGAAGAACTTGGATTTTTCAACATCATTTTGGAAAGTTGTTTGTTTTCATAATTTGAAGAAGAAATCGATTGATCTCTCTCTTCTTTTATGAACCAAAGAACTTCAAGTGTTGCTCTTCATTACATATCTTTTACATCTTGAAGTTCATCTTCTAAACACCATCCTTGAATTCATTCTCTGAAATTATACCAAGGCTATAGGTGTTTTTCTATTTCATTATTTAACAGGTTTGAATCTCTGTTTAGAGATTGTACAAAGTTTGGGACACGGGGAGTGTCGCCATTTTTGTAAGTTTGTGCTTGCGGGGCAAGTGATTATAGTGGATTGAAAATCTCTACTGGGAGTAGAGGACTGGAGTAGGATCAAGAGGATCTGAACCAGGATAAATCTATGTGTTTGTGATTGGTTTAATTTTCTATACTTGTCATTTTATTTCTGTGCCATGTTTGCAAATATCAGTAACGTTTTATTTGCAACATTTTTATTATATACACTATTCACCCCCCCTCTAGTGTATTGATCCATATAGGCTGAAATTACAGCTTGAAGCTTCAAAGACCATTTCTTGGGATTCTAAGACTTTATCCCACTTTGATCCGCGTATAAACCAATGTGAAGACGAGATCCTGAAGATCCTCCAAATACAAAACACGGTTCACATACTACCAGACAAATTCACTGACAACCAGAAGATTGTCAGATCACATGTCCCTACTGCAAACATGCCAGCTAGGATTAACATACCCAAACATAAATGCAATCCACCTGCATCCGAAGCGGTCGTATCTCAATAAAAGAGAGGACGACCCCCAGGCTCCAAGGATAAGTTTCCTCAAAAGAGGAAAACTCCTGCAAAAAATATAACGATACCACCACGGGAGCTGAGCTCAGCCCAAATACCTCTCCCCTCCTCAATTCCCCAGAAGAGGAAAATATAGGATAAATATCATTAAATTATATATGTATTGTGGAGGTACTTGTCAGAAAAAGCACTGTCATCGATGACAACTTTGCGTTCGTTATTGCTAATCACATCACTAAATATGATGATGATATCGATCCACGCTCTCTAACAGAATGTAAACGCAAAGAGGATTGGCCAAAGTGGAACGATGCAATAGGAGTAGAGCTGGACTCACTCTTGAAACCCAAAGTATTTGGACATGTAGTCCAAACACCAAGAGGTGTGAAACCTGTGGGCTATAAATGGGTATTCGTAAAAAAAGAAAAATGAAAATAATCAGATCGTACGCTACAAAGCGCACCTTGTTGCACAAGGCTTTTCCCAACGACCAGGAATAGATTATGAAGATACATACTCTCTGGTCATGGATGCGATCACTTTCCGATTTATAATTAGCTTAACAGCTACGGAATGCCTAGATATGCATCTCATGGACGTTGTGACTGCATACTTATATGGTAATATAGATAAAGATATCGATATGAAACTTCCAGATGATTATAAATTACCAACAAAAATGACAAATAAACCTCGGGATGTCTATTCTATCAAACTGCAAAGATCACTATATGGTATAAAATAATCGGGAGAAATGTGGTATAACAGACCAGTGAATTTCTTATGCAACAAGGATTCACCAATAATGAAGTCTGCCCTTGCATCTTCATAAGAGCAAAGGGAACATGATTTGTAATCAGTGTCGTCTACGTAGAAGATTTAAATCTCATAGGATCTCGCGAAGAGATATCTGAGATATCCAAAAGCCTCACAAAGACTTTTGAGATGAAAGACCTTGGTAAAACCAGATACTGCCATGGCTTACAAATAGAATACCTCAGCAGAGAAATCATGTTACATCAATCCACTTACACAAGGAAATTGCTGAAAAAATTTCCAAATGGACAAATGTCATCCGTTGAGTACACCAATGGTCCTTAGATCATTGGATGTTCATAAAGACCCCTTCCATCTGCTGGAAGATGGGGAGGAAACACTTCGTCCTGGAGTACCTTGCCTAAGTGCCATTAGAGCACTCATCTATCTGGTAAACTGCACGCATCTCGATATAGCGTTCGTAGTAGACCTACTAGCCAGATACAGTTCAACGCCCACAAAGTGCCACTGGAACGGAGTGAAGCATCTTCTGCGCTACCTCAAAGGGTCAGTCGATCTGGGACTATACTATAAGAAAGGAGTATCCTCCAACTTAATTGGTTTTGCAGATGCATGATACGGATCAGATCCCCACACCACAAAGTCCCAGACTGGTTCGTATTCACCTACGGTGGGACGGCCATTTCATAGAGATATGTGAAGCAGACCTCGACAGTAATCTCATCCAACCACTCTGAACTCATTGCGATCCATGAAACTAGCAGGGAATGCTTTTGGATACGTTCCGTCTTTCACCACATCCTAGTGACGACCGGCCTGAAGACGGGTGACATTGAACCAACCACCATGTTCAAAGACAATGCAGCCTGCATAGCTCAACTACGAGGTGTCTACATCAAGGGTGACAGGACGAAGCACATCTCCCCTAAGCTTTTCTAGACACACGAACTACAAGAAGATAAACAGATTGACATTCAACAAATCCAGACTTGCAACAACCTGGCAGATGATTCGGGTTAAATATTTCATATTTAACACCCAATTTAGCCCTATTTTGTGCTTATATGATGCTTAATTGGCCTCTAATACGTTCGTATTTTGTATATCGTCATTTATTAGAGAAATCGCTTGATTTAAGCACAAAACAGCAATAAACTGAGTTTTTCTGCACTTTTTATATTTTCCATGGCTAGATCTCGATCTCACGATTCTAATGACTATTTATTTGTATTTTTCTGAGATCTGTACTAATAACTATGAATTTTTGAATGCAGAATACAGTTTAAATGGGGAAATACGGCCGAAATACGCCGTAAATATGAATATACAGTCGCTCATATCTACGGTCGAGCCACGTGGAACGTGGATTGAGATCCGACGGCCACGAACAGAGCGGGCAGATCGCTCTTTCGATCGGGACACGTGGCACCTCTACTTCAAATCCCGCCTTTTAAATCAATGGTGCAGATCGATTCGAGGCCGCGCAAAAATCAACGGGCGAAGCGGCGTTATCATCGCCGTTGGATCAAAATCGAACGGCCAGGAACGCGAAGCAACACGAGCGGAGCGGGCGAATACTCTGGCGTCGTGGCAGGAACCTAACGACCGCCCGCTGAATCCGACGGATAGATTTAACTCCGATTCGAATTCAGATTCAGCGACAAAGCGGGCGACGTGGCAAAGCAAAGTCCGTCCGATCGCAGATCCCATGGACGAGGGAGAAAGTACTTGGGTTTGGAGAGCGGATGCGGGCGCACGAGAGCAAAAGTCCGACCCGCTTGCCACGCGTCAGCCCCTGGAGAGATCCTGCAAGGATCGAACGGCCAATGTTTGAAGCGGATGTTGGATTTGGGTTTGGGCACAATTTTGGAGCGGGTTTTAACCCGTTAGGCTATTAAAACTCGCAATGCTTAGTATTTAAGCGTATTCTAGGGTTTTGTTACGTATTCTAGTGTATTGGAGGCTCTAGGAGCCGTATTTCGCCAAGAAATTTGGAGGCCCTGGAGACAGAGGCTAGTTCTATCATCTGAAGGAGATTTGGGGCTATTTGGATAGAATTAGTGACATTGTTCCTATCTTTAGCCTTGTATTTTGCGTATTTGGCTTGTATTTGAAGTATTATTCGCGTATTTTGATGTTTTTATGATGTATTTGTCTATGAATACTGATTATAATCTCCCTTATACATGGTTAATCTTCATATGTGTTGGTGTTGATGTAGTTAGGGTGACATAATCATTGATTTTGATATCTTTTCGCCCTATTTGCATCGTATAATCGCGTATTTTGTCAATTCCTATATATATCTTGTTTGAGTATGTTATACAGAGACGTGGGCATGCTTGAATAGAATAGGATCTTTGCGGACTTATCCGTGATGCGACCCGAGAGAGAACTTGTGTTTATTTTCCTTATGAAATTTACGTTATACGTGATTAACTTTTTGGCACTATTTCATACGCTTTATCGCCATACTTTCCGACGTTCTCGTGCCCTAAAAGGACGAAACGTTGAGTTATAGAAAAGGTATTAATAATCATTGATTGCACACACCCTAACGAAATCACTACCAACACACTCTCCATATTAGTACCTCATTTCGAATTCACCGTAGTTATCGTAGGATTTTCTTTTGTTATTCTAAACTCTTGATCATATATCTTTATACCTGATAGCGTATCATTACTCTTTACAAACTGAGTTCGTGGTTTTACAGGTCAGTTGTCCCGTGGATACGATACCTGGACTCACCAGGATTATTACTTGTTCGATCTCATGCACTTGGGAGTAGCGCTCACACATTTTGAGACGAGTCAAGTTTTTGGCGTTGTTGCCAAGGATAACGGTACTTGTAAGCTACAATTTCAGTTCATTTGGAGGAACATTCGGTGGGATCCTTCCATCTTATAGTGTAGGGTTTTTGTAAGTTTTTCTGTTTTACTTTCATTTATAAAAAAATTCAAAAAATGGAATACATTAATTTCTATTGCACAACAATTGGCATGATGTAGAGTATAATGCGGCACACAAACGTAGGATGGAGAAGCTTAAGATCGTTAGTTTTAATCAGACTGATTGTGAAACTTTCTTTCAGGCCTGGAGGAGGTTCACAGACATAATATCGAGCTATATGCAGCATGGGTACAAAAAGAAAGAGCTTATGGAGCCCTTCCTAGATGGACTATGACCACAGCTACAGGAATTTTTGGGAGTCATGACGCTGACAGAGGCGTGGAATTACATGGAGTCTTTACACGAGAATGATGAGGCCATTAAAGAGACTTCAGAGGGTGATTCAATGGAGCCTTCATGCCTTGATCAAGGGGAGCAAAGCGTAGAGCTACCATTGCAATCCTTGAAAGAGGAAGTTCAATTGCTCATTCAGACACAGGAGGCTATATCCCATCAATTCCAGGAAAACTTCCTTGCTCGGAGTCGGCAAATTCAGCAATCCATTGAAAATCTTACTTTGATTGCCACTTGCTTAGAAGAAAATAGTTCTTTTGAAATTAAATTTCAAGAATCTAATACGAGTTTATCTTCTATTGCAGGTATATCAAGCGAGCCATGTCACGATGAGGACACGAATAAAAATATCGACATGGCAGGAAGTGGGTGCAAAGAAGAGGACGAGCTAGCAATTTTGGATGAACAGGAGGAGGAGACAGCTAGGGACACGGGTTTTAGAAAGTATCGCTATGGAGCCCGAACCACTCTTTTCCCCATTTTTTTTCCCAAAATTATATCGAGAGTAGTGCATATCTTTCAGGGAGTAGTCATCAACATGCTTTAATTTATTTCACTTATTTTGATGACTACATTTGGAATATTTTCGCGGCGATGAATTTTAAACTAATTTGGACTGACATAACTCATCTCTTGCAGGACATTGGTATACAAGTTATAGAGATGCTTGGAGTTGTGTTGTTGGGGTCCAATTTAGCTTTTGGAGGAAGAACACTTGCCGAGGAGCGCAAGGAGCAAATTGAACAACTTCCTCCACCATTAAAGATTCAGGATCCGCCATTTGACCACGGTGTGTTCTTTTCAGTAGTGTAGATTTTATATGCTTTCTAGGATGCTTTCTTTTGAATAAACTTGTACCCCTTTCAACATTGAGGGTAATGTCCATCTTTAGTTTGGGGGGTGTGTATAAGACCTTAGGATTTTTTTCAAAAACAAGGCAAATGAAAAAAATAAACCACCAAACTCATCATTTAAAACTCCTTTACATGTCCACATTAGCATATGATTATGCATTGATTGAGTTCTAAAAATTGCTTATGGCTTGAATTAATGTTTTTCCCTTCACGGAATTACCTGTTAATATGCTATTCATGAAAACTTTCAATTGCCACGATTAATATCTTGAAATAGTTTGAATTTATTTCATGCATGCTACGGTGATGAAAAAGCTTAAGTATACATGATTTATTAGAATAGTCTTCAAGTTGAAGAGGAATTTGGCCGTGGTTATTAATGTTTATGTTCGAAGAATGGGTGTTGAGTTGCTTACGAATAAAAAAAAGAAAAATAGGGAGAAAAAAATGAAGAAACAGCAAAAAAATGAATAAGTATGTCACTAAATAAATAACTTGGTTGGCTCGAGTAGTACAGTCCGAGGGGTCCTTTTTGGCATAATGTCCTATTATCGTCTGATTTGGGAGCCATTGACCGGAACCTCACTCATTTGATGGAGCGATCCAAGTTATATATTTTTCTCAAATGTTACTTTATGCGCGTTACACGGAACTAAAAAAAGAAATAAAAAAGAAATGGTGAATAAACTAAGCAATCTCAATACCCACGATTTGAACGATCTTTTTGAGATGTCAATTCCTTAGAAATGAGAAAAACTAGAATATAACGACGTGTTATACTTTCGCTTGTGCAAAACGATGATTGCATATTATTTATTCGAATTAAAGAAGAGAAAATATCATATGATTGATCTTATTCATGGATTGTGTATATTGATGGTCTAAATCATGTTGGAAAGCGTATTATTAAGCTATGCCATAAGCAATTGATAGAATTTATTATTTTGATAATCATCCAATCTAATCGGTCTTTTTGCTAGGGGACTAGCAAATCGCTAGTTGGGGGTGTGATTCAGGTTAAATATTGCATATTTAACACCCCATTTAGCCCTATTTTGTGCTTATATGATGACTAATTGGTCCTCTAATATGTTCGTATTTTGTATATCGTCATTTATTAGAGAAATCAATTGATTTAAGCACAAAACAGTAATAAACTGAGTATTTCTGCACTTTTTATAATTTCCATGGCTAGATCTCGATCTCACGATTCCAATGCCTATTTATTTATATTTTTCTGAGATCTGTACTAATAACTATGAATTTTTGAATGCAGAATACAGTTTAAATGGGGAAATACGGCCGAAATGCGCCGTAAATACGAATATGCGGTCGCTCATATCTACGGTCGGGTCGGGCCATGTTGACCGTCGGATTGAGATTCGACGGCCACAAACGAAGCGGTCAGATCGCTCTTTCGATCGGGACACGTGGCACCTCTACATCAAATCCCGCCTTTTAAATCAACGATGCAGATCGATTCGAGGCCGCACGAAAT